>JAMPIV010003197.1:132500-144308 GCA_024509875.1 Oreohelix idahoensis | reverse complement strand
TTTCCTTCTACAAAATTCGGTGTTATGGTTATCCTTCTTGCACCATTTACACCATCTTTTTCCTTGGTTCAACGGTTTTCTTTCATTGAACTTTTGGTCATTGAACTGTGAGTTTCTGTCGCGATAGTCATTTCTTGGCCGCTCAAAGTTTGTCCTACCTTTATTTCCCTGCTCTCTATTATCAAATTTATTAAATTGCTGTGGAGTTCTTAGCACCACTTACCTCTGCCTGGGCTGCCTGATACCTCTCAGCAACATTTAAAATTTCCCCCAACTTCTCTGCACCTTGTTCCATGAGAAATTTTCTCATGTCTGGAGCCATGGACTCTCTCAATTGCTCAATCATGATCATTTCTTTAAGATCTTGGGTCTTCCCCAGAGCCGTCCATTTCTCCAAATAGGTTTCTAGTCTAGCAGAGAATTGGTGGTATGTCTCCCCAGACAACAGTTTGGCATTTCTAAATTTCTTACGATAAAATTCACCATTCTTCTCGTACCTTAATAACAAAGCCTGCTTTAACATGTCATAATTGTCTTGGTCTTCCCTGTTCATTTTGGCAAATACTTCATAAGAAGTACCTCTCAATCCCTGTGATAGCTTTAAGCTCCACCTCTCTCTCTCTCTAACCCATATGTAGTAGCTAATAACTCAAAACGTCCCAGGTACCCCTCTATGTCATCGTCTTTTTCAACAAAATGGTCTAAATGAAACCCCATAGCGGAGTTTGAGGCTCCCAGACTGGGCGTAGCATCTGAGGCAAAAGGGCTGGCACCATTTTCAGGGGCCGGGCCTTGTAATTCCAGCTCCCTTAGTCGTAATTCGTGCTCCCTTTGCAACCTTCTATCTTCTGCTTCCCTTTCGGCCTTTTTTTCTTCTGCCTCCCTTTCGGCAGTCAACCTTTTTTCTTCTGCCTCCCTTTCGGCAGTCAACCTTTTTTCTTCTGCCTCCCTTTCGGCAGTCAACCTTTTTTCTTCTGCCTCCCTTTGCTGTCGTTTTTCTTCTGCCTCAATCTGCAGCCTCTTAATGTCTCTATCAGCCTCAATTTGTAACCTCTTCTCTTCAGCTACCCTTTCAGCCTCTAATTTTCTTTCAGCCTCTTTTTCTAATCTCCTTTCTTCCCGTTCAATATATTTATCACATTCAGCCGTTACATATTGAATTAAAATTTGACCATCCATTCCCATCTCCTTCGCGGTGAGCACAGCAGCTGATCTAAATTTTGCTAACTCCGCCATACTTTTTAGACAATATAATAATATACAAGCTAAATCTCTAACCAGTAAATACACTAAGTACTTCTTATGACTATAGTCTAACTAATTCTAACTAACCAGTTAACTAATTAATTATTACTGGCTGTGAAGATTCACCAACTTTTATCTGCAGGGACACTTTTAATGTTAAAGGGAATTTTACATTTTATTTCCCTACTTTTATTTCTCCCACCAGGAGATCCTAATATTACTGTTGGGCTAATTATCCCCGGACAAGACCCCAATATATGTAGTGGTGTTGTTGGTATTGTATGATGGTGATATTACTAAATGTAATTGTATGAGGCCAGCTGTGAAGGCTCCTGAGATAAAATGTAGTTGTGAATTGTCAGAAGGCCTTTCTTGCTACCACTACGACCTCACACTTAATTTTTTTTTTAATGAATGTGGCTACGTAAAGTGTCTAGGGTTATGATATGTAGTGTGGTGTAATAGGTTATAGATATACCCACAGATATTTAACAAGACTAATAATATTAATAAATGTTAAAATACACTGAACTAACTCACGTGTGTAAAATTTTTTGATAGAATTATATTACATTTATTTTGTTCTGGATCAATTTTTTAGATTGACCAGAACTTAAAAGGATTTAGAGATTATGAAAAAAATGCATGGAATATTATATCATAAATGCAATAGTGTACATATATATGTACTATACTAGTTAGTTTTATTAAAATGTTCTAGTAGTCATCTACTTGGGAGGATAGTTAATGTTTGTGCTGTTGGGGTGGCCTCATCACACCTGTCTATATTGACTACACAGTGTCCAGAAAATGGTGGGAATTTTTATGGGGGTATTAGTAACTACAAAGCGTTGGTGAATGTCCAGCAGACCAGAGGCTCACTCATCTTGTAGTTGTAGCTCTGGTGCTGAAATCTGGTGGTCCCACCTCTCCGTGCTGGCGGGCAATAATGGTGGTCTCTGTCACAAGTACTGCACAGATACACTCGAGTAAAGTCACCAACTGAATAGACACTGCTTTGTTGACAACAGAAACTCACAGCTCTGCAATCAAAGTATGGGCCATGTGTCAAAATCTATTCTCTACCCACGTCTGGACACAACACTGACACAACAACCACATCATACAGACAGGTCAGATCTCTCTGACCAAACAGCACATTTACCATGGTGGTTTTACATCAGATAGATCCTCCCAGACTATAGATTCTGAAAAATATTTATTAGTTTTCTGCCCTAAAAGAGGATAGGTAATATGTTTCATTATTCTCAACACTTGATCTGTCTTGCCTAACCCTTGCTGGAGTTTATGTACATTGTTGGTCCCTAGACCCTGACTAGGGCGGGGGGTCTAGAGCAAATCCCTACTTGTTTGTAAGGCTAGATTTTGATATGGCAGTATCAAATCACTCGAACATTAAACAATATTCAAAACATATAAAGAAATAATTTCAATCTTACCAGATTATGAATAAATAACACAGAATTGCTAGCAAAACTCAGCTGAGCTGCTGGCTATAGTATGGCGTCCCTAAACTTCTTTCACTTTCTTTCATATGGAAATCACCACACTTTAAAATCTGTGTCTATCACTGAACAACTATTGAAGAATGGCCCCACTTTCGCGTCTGAGCGCTAATAATATGATTGTCTGTGGCCAATCACTGCCTAGGTTTATTTTAAATTCAAATTTCCTACCCTAAAGTCATTTCAGTCATGCTTCAGTCAAGTATGGATGGTTATCTGTTAGTCTGTCCGTCTCTACTTGTGTTTCTACAAAAATGTACTTGATTTTTGAACCAACCTTTCTCTCCCCTCCAAAATTTTGTCGTTAAAAGTTATTTTTAGACACAGCCACCACAAAATCCCTTCTCTTCCATACTAAGTAGATTTGAACACCTGCGTCTCGAGGTCGTGTTTTTTTGTGCAAATAGCGACACTTTTAGATTCAATACAGTCTGTCGATGATGTGAACAACACTGTCTTTTGTCATTATCTTCAATATTATCTATCCGTTTGTAAAATTAAGAACATATTAGTTCACTGCTCAGAATGGGCCATCCGGCCAGCTAATTTTTATATTCCTAACATTAATATTAAGAAAAAAGTACTTTTTAAATTTTGTAATATTCCAAACATCTGCGTTTTGCCGCTGAATTCAAATCAAAGGCTTGGTATCGCGCAAAAGCGTCCAATAAATGACTATGGTCCCTTCTGTCGAGTTGCTTACTTTTTATGTCAACTTGGGAAACGTGACTTTTCTCCGTTTCCCCCCCCCCCCCCAATTGCGTCTCCTTAGCCTTTCTAGTCTCACGCAATCTTTCCAGTCATATTTTTTTCCTTTTTGATCCGCCGTTCCCCTCCTGTCTAGCAAGTCAATTTTTATGGAGGATGATGACCCGCGGTCTAGGCGATCATGTACTATTCGCAGCCTACGCATTATGTTTTTATCCTTAAATGTTATCTTTGGAGGTATTTTACCGTTGTATCTCTGTCAATTTCACTACACATCTCCCCACTTGAAAACATGCCTATGGCAAGTTCCAAAACCAGCGATACACATAGGTAAAATTACTCCTCACGTCTGCCACTACTCTAATTTTGATCACAGGGGTGCCGACTGAGGAAATCTGCACCGACATTCAATTTGCCTGGGATATATTGGATACTAAACTGATAAGGTTGAAGCAATAAAGACCACCTCAGCAATCTTGCGTTTTCATGCTTAGCCTGAGATAAGAATACGAGAGGCTGATGGTCCGTCTCCACCACAAAAGTCCTACCATACAGATAGATTTGAAACTTCTTTATTGCCCAGATTAATGCTAAACATTCTTTTTCGCTTGTGGAGTATCCTTGTTCCGCCTTATTCAATTTGCGGCTTGCATAAGCGACTGGTTTAAGTTCCCCATCAGGTGAAGATGATCTTTGCAACAAAGCCCCTCCGAGTCCTACATTACTTGCATCGGTTCTTAAGACAAAGTCCTGTGTCAAATCAGGCAGTTTGAGAATAGGCTTGCTAGTGAGTTTTTCCTTTAACTTTTGGAACGCTAGTTCACATTGTGCAGTCCAAATAATTTTATCTGGAAGTCCCTTGCGAGTCAGATCAGTCAGAGGAGCACAAATAGCGTTAAAATTTTTGATGTATTTCTGATAAAATCCGCATAACGACACGAATGATCGCACGTCCTTTTTTTGTTTGTGGCCTAGGTGCTCTCTGCAGTTTTTCCAAGTTCTTAGGATCAGGGGTCATATTACCCTGATATACAGTGTGCCCCAAGAATTCCAACTCTTTGCATCCAATACAACATTTTGTTGGCCTAGCAGTTAAGTTCGCCTCCCGAAGTCTATCAAACAACATCTCCAGAGCTTCAATGTGTTCTTCAAATGTCTCTGTGGCGACGAGAATATCATCCATGAAATTCGTGATACATGGGTTATTCAGGGGATCCAACAATTTTCGCATCATCCTTGAAAACACACTCGGAGCATTTTTCAGTCCGAATGGTAGCATATTGAATTCATAATGTCCATCCGAAGTGCTAAAAGCCAAATAAGGTCTCACTTCAGGCTTCACTGGGATCTGGTAATAGCCTTTACTAAGATCCACCTTTGAAAAGTATTTTGCCTTGTTCAGTCTGGCAAATAACTGTTTTGTGTCTGGTAATGGATCCACTTGTCCTTCTGTGACAGCATTCAGTTTCCTGTAATCTATGCACAGTCTGTGTTCCCCAGACGGTTTCCTCAACAAAACGACACTAGAACTAAAAGATGATTCACTGTGCGAAATAATCCCCTCCTTCAACAAATACTCTATTTCTTCCTTCAATGCCTTCTCCTTCGCGAACGGAATAGAATAGGCTCTCATACAGATTGGGTTTGAGTCTACCAGTTTCATGTCATACTGTAACAAATTTGTATGGCCTGGTTTATCTGTTAATACATCTGTATGTTCCTCCAGAACCTGTTGAACTCTCTCCCTCTGGTTTTTAGTCAGGTGCTTACTGACTTTTACCTGTGCTGCTGTTTCACAAGGATGTAATGGGTATTCATGTGAGGTGAGTGGTTCTTTTTGCATCTGGGTTGCAATAGCCAAGGTCAATAAGGGGGTGCTTTCCTGGAGTGGTCTGTCCAGATACTTCTTTAACAGGTTTACATGATAAACTTTCTCCTTCCCCTTTTTGTCAATTTTATAGTTTGTTCTAGACACCTTCTCTAGAACCGTATATGGACCTTGCCAACCAATTTGTAATTTATTCTGGCTTCCGGGTAGTAGAAGCAGCACCTTCTCTCCGACTGCCAGTTCCCTGTCCTTTGCCTTCCTATTAAAATATGCTGCATGTTTCTTCCTGGCTTGTTTCAAATTATCATTTGCCAGTTTCCATCCAGCTTTCAAACGAGTGGTCAGTTCGTTCACATATTGATACGATGAGGTAACAGTCTCTTCCGCCTTCTCATCTGTCCAGGTCCTTAATAAAGTTACATCTGGATCTTTAATTTATCATACGTATTTTTCATGGAACCCGTCTGGTCCCGTCCCTTAGAAGCTTTATAATGAGGACTTTTCTTCCTAGAATCATCACTCACAAATCGACCACTACCAATTTTTCTCTGGGGTTTGTCTCCCCACTTAAGATTGCTTATGAGAGATCTTCGCTCTCTTTTCTGTTCTTCCAGTTTATATAAGTCTGACCGAGGGATTGTCATCTTATCCTGGGTAAAATTTCTTCTTTGTACTCTTCGCATAGTGGCCATGTTAATCCATTCAAGTGAAGACTGGGTGTGAAAAGGGGGCTCCCATTCCACTTTGTCTACCCGAGTATAATTAGTTTTCCTTTCAGGCCTAAAGTTGCCCCGTGGCGTTTCTAGGTCCTGCACATATTTTCTCTTTGTGGGTGTTCCCTCATGAAATACGCCACATGCTTCTACAAAGTTTTCAACATCGACATTTACGTCGGGCCAATAGTATTTTCGAGCAATCTTTTGGCAGATGGTACCGACTTTCTCATGGTCACCATCTTTTCCAACATGTAAGCTCCTTATTAAGTTTGCCCTATATATCTTGGGAAGAACTAACTGTCCGTGACCAGTGGATCTAGTTCCTGTCTTCCTGTATAATAGTTTGTTCTTCATGAAATATTCCCCCTTGCTCGGAGGTGTGTGGCATTTGGGCAATTTTTTAAAACAGGGCTTGAGTGTCCTATCCTCAGCCTGCGCCTTCCTCATCTCCTCTGGATGAGCATTTATAGGTTCACCTTCTTCCTCCTTCTTCTGTGACCTGGTCTGCACTGTCGCCATGATCACCGGTTTCTCGGGATTCCCCAAGAAGACGTATCTACACCCCAATATCAGAGGGTAGATTGGTTCATCTATCACTGCTGCTCTGATTTCTCCTTCCACATAGCGAGTTTTCACCGTTATCCTTGCGATGGGAAGTGTCATGAGTGGTATGTCCTTAGTCGCCCCTTGTATTTCCACTGTTTCTGTGGTATACTGACTTGGGTCCACTAGGCTAGACTTCACAACTGAATCATAATCCAAACCTGTATCATAAAGGCACCTTATGGTGACCCCATTACAAATAACATCCTCACAAACTGGGGGGTGATAAGGTTCCTGTTGTCCATTAGGATTAACCTTTAATCTTTGCGTCCCCGACTTTTTTTTTTTTTTTTTTTTTTTTTTTTTTTTTGCGTACGCCCGCTAATACTCGAGGCGAAATCTCAGGTTATTACTATGTCTAACCTGACATTGATTTTACGTGAGTATCCCTTTTTACTTGTACAGAGACAGGTGTCCCTCGCCATTCAGGCAAATACTCTCCGATTTCGGAGGTACCCATTGCAGCTGGGTCGGCTCAGGAGCCGCCAATCCCTGGTCGACAACACTCCTTCAAATGTCCTCGCCAGGTCTCGAGTTAATCCAGTCCAAATCCCGGTCGACGAAAAATCCTCAAATGCCGTCGCCCGGGTTTGATCCTGTATCACCCGGTCGCCAGAGCGGTGTTGTAACCACTTTAATCTTTGCGTCCCCGACTTCATTGCAGCAATGTTTGAAGGTTTCCTTCTACAAAATTCGGTGTTATGGTTATCCTTCTTGCACCATTTACACCATTTTTTTCCTTGGTTCAACGGTTTTCTTTCATTGAACTTTTGGTCATTGAACTGTGAGTTTCTGTCGCGATAGTCATTTCTTGGCCGCTCAAAGTTTGTCCTACCTTTATTTCCCTGCTCTCTATTATCAAATTTATTAAATTGCTGTGGAGCTTTAAAATTGTCTATGTGCTTCTTCTTAGCACCACTTACCTCTGCCTGGGCTGCCTGATACCTCTCAGCAACATTTAAAACTTCCCCCAACTTCTCTGCACCTTGTTCCATGAGAAATTTTCTCATGTCTGGAGCCATGGACTCTCTCAATTGCTCAATCATGATCATTTCTTTAAGATCTTGGGTCTTCCCCAGAGCCGTCCATTTCTCCAAATAGGTTTCTAGTCTGGCAGAGAATTGGTGGTATGTCTCCCCAGACAACAGTTTGGCATTTCTAAATTTCTTACGATAAAATTCACCATTCTTCTCGTACCTTAATAACAAAGCCTGCTTTAACATGTCATAATTGTCTTGGTCTTCCCTGTTCATTTTGGCAAATACTTCATAAGAAGTACCTCTCAATCCCTGTGATAGCTTTAAGCTCCACCTCTCTCTCTCTAACCCATATGTAGTAGCTAATAACTCAAAACGTCCCAGGTACCCCTCTATGTCATCGTCTTTTTCAACAAAATGGTCTAAATGAAACCCCATAGCGGAGTTTGAGGCTCCCAGACTGGGCGTAGCATCTGAGGCAAAAGGGCTGGCACCATTTTCAGGGGCCGGGCCTTGTAATTCCAGCTCCCTTAGTCGTAATTCGTGCTCCCTTTGCAACCTTCTATCTTCTGCTTCCCTTTCGGCCTTTTTTTCTTCTGCCTCCCTTTCGGCAGTCAACCTTTTTTCTTCTGCCTCCCTTTCGGCAGTCAACCTTTTTTCTTCTGCCTCCCTTTCGGCAGTCAACCTTTTTTCTTCTGCCTCCCTTTGCTGTCGTTTTTTCTTCTGCCTCAATCTGCAGCCTCTTAATGTCTCTATCAGCCTCAATTTGTAACCTCTTCTCTTCAGCTACCCTTTCAGCCTCTAATTTTCTTTCAGCCTCTTTTTCTAATCTCCTTTCTTCCCGTTCAATATATTTATCACATTCAGCCGTTACATATTGAATTAAAATTTGACCATCCATTCCCATCTCCTTCGCGGTGAGCACAGCAGCTGATCTAAATTTTGCTAACTCCGCCATACTTTTTAGACAATATAATAATATACAAGCTAAATCTCTAACCAGTAAATACACTAAGTACTTCTTATGACTATAGTCTAACTAATTCTAACTAACCAGTTAACTAATTAATTATTACTGGCTGTGAAGATTCACCAACTTTTATCTGCAGGGACACTTTTAATGTTAAAGGGAATTTTACATTTTATTTCCCTACTTTTATTTCTCCCACCAGGAGATCCTAATATTACTGTTGGGCTAATTATCCCTGGACAAGACCCCAATATATGTAGTGGTGTTGTTGGTATTGTATGATGGTGATATTACTAAATGTAATTGTATGAGGCCAGCTGTGAAGGCTCCTGAGATAAAATGTAGTTGTGAATTGTCAGAAGGCCTTTCTTGCTACCACTACGACCTCACACTTAATTTTTTTTTTATGAATGTGGCTACGTAAAGTGTCTAGGGTTATGATATGTAGTGTGGTGTAATAGGTTATAGATATACCCACAGATATTTAACAAGACTAATAATATTAATAAATGTTAAAATACACTGAACTAACTCACGTGTGTAAAATTTTTTGATAGAATTATATTACATTTATTTTGTTCTGGATCAAATTTTTAGACTGACCAGAACTTAAAAGGATTTAGAGATTATGAAAAAAAATGCATGGAATATTATATCATAAATGCAATAGTGTACATATATATGTACTATACTAGTTAGTTTTATTAAAATGTTCTAGTAGTCATCTACTTGGGAGGATAGTTAATGTTTGTGCTGTTGGGGTGGCCTCATCACACCTGTCTATATTGACTACACAGTGTCCAGAAAATGGTGGGAATTTTTATGGGGGTATTAGTAACTACAAAGCGTTGGTGAATGTCCAGCAGACCAGAGGCTCACTCATCTTGTAGTTGTAGCTCTGGTGCTGAAATCTGGTGGTCCCACCTCTCCGTGCTGGCGGGCAATAATGGTGGTCTATGTCACAAGTACTGCACAGATACACTCGAGTAAAGTCACCAACTGAATAGACACTGCTTTGTTGACAACAGAAACTCACAGCTCTGCAATCAAAGTATGGGCCATGTGTCAAAATCTATTCTCTACCCACGTCTGGACACAACACTGACACAACAACCACATCATACAGACAGGTCAGATCTCTCTGACCAAACAGCACATTTACCATGGTGGTTTTACATCAGATAGATCCTCCCAGACTATAGATTCTGAAAAATATTTATTAGTTTTCTGCCCTAAAAGAGGATAGGTAATATGTTTCATTATTCTCAACACTTGATCTGTCTTGCCTAACCCTTGCTGGAGTTTATGTACATTGTTGGTCCCTAGACCCTGACTAGGGCGGGGGGTCTAGAGCAAATCCCTACTTGTTTGTAAGGCTAGATTTTGATATGGCAGTATCAAATCACTCGAACATTAAACAATATTCAAAACATATAAAGAAATAATTTCAATCTTACCAGATTATGAATAAATAACACAGAATTGCTAGCAAAACTCAGCTGAGCTGCTGGCTATAGTATGGCGTCCCTAAACTTCTTTCACTTTCTTTCATATGGAAATCACCACACTTTAAAATCTGTGTCTATCACTGAACAACTATTGAAGAATGGCCCCACTTTCGCGTCTGAGCGCTAATAATATGATTGTCTGTGGCCAATCACTGCCTAGGTTTATTTTAAATTCAAATTTCCTACCCTAAAGTCATTTCAGTCATGCTTCAGTCAAGTATGGATGGTTATCTGTTAGTCTGTCCGTCTCTACTTGTGTTTCTACAAAAATGTACTTGATTTTTGAACCAACCTTTCTCTCCCCTCCAAAATTTTGTCGTTAAAAGTTATTTTTAGACACAGCCACCACAAAATCCCTTCTCTTCCATACTAAGTAGATTTGAACACCTGCGTCTCGAGGTCGTGTTTTTTTTGGTGCAAATAGCGACACTTTTAGATTCAATACAGTCTGTCGATGATGTGAACAACACTGTCTTTTGTCATTATCTTCAATATTATCTATCCGTCTGTAAAATTAAGAACATATTAGTTCACTGCTCAGAATGGGCCATCCGGCCAGCTAATTTTTATATTCCTAACATTAATATTAAGAAAAAAGTACTTTTTAAATTTTGTAATATTCCAAACATCTGCGTTTTGCCGCTGAATTCAAATCAAAGGCTTGGTATCGCACAAAAGCGTCCAATAAATGACTGTGGCGTAACATATCTATGGTCCCTTCTGTCGAGTTGCTTACTTTTTATGTCAACTTGGGAAACGTGACTTTTCTCCGTTTCCCCCCCAATTGCGTCTCCTTAGCCTTTCTAGTCTCACGCAATCTTTCCAGTCATATTTTTTTCCTTTTTGATCCGCCGTTCCCCTCCTGTCTAGCAAGTCAATTTTTATGGAGGATGATGACCCGCGGTCTAGGCGATCATGTACTATTCGCAGCCTACGCATTATGTTTTTATCCTTAAATGTTATCTTTGGAGGTATTTTACCGTTGTATCTCTGTCAATTTCACTACAATGACAACGTTATGTCCTTTTACGCCTTTCTTTTTCTCCTACACTACCCAATTATTTCTTCATTTTACGCACACAAGTGTATGCAATTACCACTCCTTTAATTTTTATACACTTTCTCACACTGCAATCGTGTTATTTCACGGCTAATAGTCCCGGCCGGCGGATTATAATTTCATCGCCCTGTATCGTGAACTCCTACAAATAGACGGTCAATACGGCAAACGGGGAAGCATTTGTTAACTTTCCACGTAATTCTTGTCAACCAGACAAGAATATCCATCTGGATGCCTGTTCTTCGCAAACACGTCCCGAAAAGGTGGTGGAAAATAAAATAGAAGCCAAGTCGGGTGACGTCTGCCTCCACGGCAAGTTTTAAGATTCCCCACCTTTAAACAGGGAAGAGGCGATGCATAATCCCTTTGCCTAGAGATTGTCTGTGATAAAGTCACAGACAAACCTGTCCGAGGATACATTATGAGCAATGCAATCATTGAGGCATGAGATCACAGAAGTGTTCGTTCGCCAGTCTGTTTAATAGAGACAGAAGTAATCATTAATATTTGAGAGATAGATCATGTGGTTAAATTTTAAAATGATATTTTTAAATACGCGAGGAAGGGGGGGGAGAAGAATTAAATTAAACACCCCGACCCATCTAGTCTCGCGCAGGATTAGTCCAATTGAGAGCAGGAAATAGACTTTCGCTCTGATTGTTTTTTT
>JAMPIV010003197.1:0-127500 GCA_024509875.1 Oreohelix idahoensis | reverse complement strand
TTTTGACCGTTCTTGTTTTCGTTTTCCTTCTGGAGTCCATAGCATGGCAGTTCTGGTGACGATGTCAAGGTCTCTTCTGAAGACGCAGCTAACCCAATTCCAGCGCCTACCCGCTATGACTGTGCGCATGTCTTCTTGGTGGCTCCGAGTTAGCATTTCTTGGTTAGTGATGGTGTTCGGCAAGAAAATTCGAAGAATTTTCCTCAGGAAGGTTGTGTGGAAAGAGGACAATTTGGACTTTTCTTCTTCTGTTACTCTCCAGCATTCTGCACCGTAAAGAAGTACAGAAAGTACGCAGCTTTTGTGTATTTTTAATGTAGTGTTTGTAACTCAGAAACACTGGGATATGCTACGAGTTGTTTAATGTAGTGTTTGTAACTCAGAAACACTGGGATATGCTACGAGTTGTTTAATGTAGTGTTTGTAACTCAGAAACACTGGGATATGCTACGAGTTGTTTAATGTAGTGTGACCTATTTGGCGCCGTGGAGTTGTCTGGAGTCTGTGAAGACAAAGAAAGACCAGAACTACTGATCCATCAGGAATATCGTAAAAACGACAATGAGACGATTGTTCATGGGGCTGGCAACATCATCATGTGAAAAATATTGATTGTTAGAGAAACCAACACTGTAAGAGTTTGTGCTGTAGTGTAGGCCTCTTCACGGTGCCTCCTTGCTATATAAGAAGTAAAGAAAGGAGATGCTGACGATGATGATGATTAAATATTTACTGCAACGTAGATATTAAGGTGCCTAATATGAGGTGTAAATGTGGATATCCAAATAAGATGTCAATTTGGGTATGTTGTATGTCTCTAAAACGCGGACAACAACACAATCGGCAACCAAGAACTTCAGAATTCTATAAACTTGGTTTTAGTAAAGTATCAGAGTATATTAGCATTACATGATAACCTGTGTGGAACTGGTGGAAAGAAACAGATAAATGCAGGTGGACCAAGAAGTGAGGAAAAATGTTGGCAGTATGAAGGACAAAGAACCCGAGAAACATCGCTGGAGCAAGAGATGAGCAGCAGACGCTGAAGATGGACAGGAGACACATTAAGCAAACCTAGTGATAGCATTACTAGGCAGTTCTTGCTCGGAATCTCTAGGGTAAGAGGGTAGAGGCAGACCAAAGAACACATGGAGACGAGGAGACAGACATGAAGGCGACGAACAAGACATGGAGCACATAGCCAGGGGACAGGTAGACTTGGCATACGTTTGTCGAAGGCTTATGCTCCATGGGGATCTAAAGGGTTAAAATGATATAGGACAAAAACTAAGGAAACCAGATAACTGTATCACGAAGTGGTCTTTGTTCTGAGAACACATAAGAACAGAAACAGAGGGAGACTCACAGCTACACGGAAAGGAAATTGAAGACAGAAATAAGACAATTTTAATTTAACAGCAAACCCTAAGGCATACTGAACAGAGATATATAGCCAAATAACATGAATTAAAAACCACTTGGAAACAACTTGAACAGATAGCACAAGACATAACGGCTTGGCATAAACCAGTTGAAGGCCACTGGTTCACAGGTTGCTGAGAGACAAACAGGAATAATAACAATATGCTCGTAAGTTGTAAGTTAATGTTGGACGCTATCAAATCTTATATGTGAGTCTTCCTGAGCTCTGGTCACAAAGTTTCGATTACACTAGTCAACAACCAAAATGTACCAGAAATGAAAATAGCTGATCTTAACTAATTTTGGTGTGCTGAAAACGAAAATGACATTAAAAAATGTTGATTGGCTCTAGTTTTTAAGATATATGCTACTAGTTTATTTAATTACGGTCAATTTATATATATGTATTTTGGCTGCATAATAGGAGATCAAGATAAGAGCTGGGCGCCACACATATGCTGCAATATATGTGCAGCACATCTTAAACTGTGGTTGACTGGCAAAAGGCAAGCTATGCCTTTTGCAGTCCCAATGATTTGGAGAGAGCCCACTGATCATCTCAACAACTGTTACTTTTGCATGGTCCCTCCAATTGGGAAAGGCATATCAAAGAAGAAAAAATGGACTCTGGAATATCCAAACATCCCCTCTGCAATACGTCCGGTACCACAAGGCGATGACCTACCAGTTTTCAAAGTGCCAGAATCATTTTCAGCTGCTTCCACTGATGAAGAAGAGGACATTGGTGGTCCTGAACCATCAACCTCAAGCGACCCAGATTTTGAGCAAACTACATCCACTAAACCACACTTATTAACCCAAGGTGAACTGAATGATCTTGTAAGAGATCTGAATTTACCGAAGAACAAGGCGGAGCTTTTGGGTTCCAGATTGCAACAGTGGAATCTCTTGGCAGAAGATGTTACAATTTCTGTGTATAGGAACTGCCATAAGCCGCTTATTACATTCTTTTTCAAAGAGGGTGACCTTTCTGCGTGCCACAACATTTCTGGTTTAATGGCAGCCCTCAAAATCAATTACATACCGGAAGAGTGGAGGCTTTTCATTGATTCATCCAAGACGAGTCTCAAAGCTGTTTTGTTGAATAATGGTAATGTGTTACCGTCAATTCTAGTTGGTCACGCAGTTTATATGAAAGAAACTTATGAAAACATTAAGCAGCTTTTAAAGTGTATAAACTACGATCATCATCATTGGTCACTTTGCGGTGACTTAAAAGTGGTCGCTCTTTTGCTTGGACTACAGGGTGGATACACCAAGTACTGTTGCTTTCTCTGTGAGTGGTATAGCCGTGGACGAAGTGACCATTACATCAGAAGACATTGGCCAATCAGGCAGTCATTGCAGCCTGGCAGTAAGAACGTTGCGAATCCAGCACTTGTCGACACCAGCAAGATTTTGTTGCCACCCTTGCACATTAAGCTGGGTCTTATGAAAAACTTTGTCAAGGCAATGGAGAAAGCAGATGAGGCTTTCAAATACCTCATCAGAAAATTTCCAAGACTGCGTGAAGCTAAAATAAGAGAGGGAGTATTTGTTGGTCCGCAAATTCGAAAACGTCTTCATGATGACGAGTTTCTTTGCATGTTGCATGGCAAGGAAAAAGCAGCATGGCTAGCATTTAAGTCAGTGGTGGACAATTTTCTTGGAAACAACAGATCTGATAATTAGAATGAAATTGTAGAAAATTTTCTGAAGTATAAGAGTCTTGGCTGCAACATGTCTTTGAAAATTCATTTTCTGTATTCTCATCTGGATTTCTTTACATCAAACTGTGGAGCGGTCAGTTCAAATGTGCCTTTTTAAAACATGATATGTGAACTTTAAATAATGTTTTTATTTTTTCTATCATTTTATGTTGAAATATCAATTAATTGAGTACGTAACCACAATTTTTATAATGCTAAAGTAGAAAGACTAGCTGTTCACCCCAGAGAATTAAACAAGCATACATTATTTGTATTACTGTAATGTAAATTCATCATTTAAAAAAAACCCAGAGCCAGTTGGGGAATTTCATTATGATATTTGTAATCAGCATGTCAAAATCAATAAGAAATGGTATATTTAATTTCTGGTACAAATAACTTTTGAAAATTTGTTGACTAGTGTTATCCTAGCTACTTCTTCTGTCGTCTTTATCAAGGTCCTCACTTTTTCTCTGGATTCCAGTTAATTCACGTCCTGTTAAAATAGCGGGTTATTTTCTGAGGATTTGTCATTTAATAGAAAGAAGGCGGCTGCGCTATTATTTCTTCATTATAATCATGGCCCACGGTATCACCATGCACGTTTAGTTCATGTTAAAATTCTGCCGTAAGACGTACAAGGACAACCAAATATGAACATTTTGAGAATAAGTGACAGGGCACTAAAATATTGTAAATAATACGCTATAAACATAGTGTTTATACCGTTTGTGTTCATTACAATAAACAACTCTCTGAGCAAATTTATGCCAAACGTTGTTCCCATTATAACTACCTGTGGCGATTCAATTTTCCGCCCACCGTTTTGCTAGTCTCCTTTACGGCAGTATTTTGCCGATAATAATCTTTTTTTGTAGGAGGTACGTTCCCTTTAGATAAACGCTGGCTTAAGCCACAACCAGCTATTTATCTTTCTAATTATGAAAAGTCAGTTCAATGGGGCGACTACAATAGAGTAGGAGATGCCAAACCTGGTCTCTTATCTTAAACACAGACGTTGACCGTCACGTATAACAAGATTCGAACTAAGCTGTCTACCATAAACTTTACCTTGTTCCTTCAGCCCAGCCTGGTAATAAGACAAACACATGTTGCCGTTGGTCTCTTAAAGATAACTGTGTTTAATCTTGCGGGCATGACTTGCGCATATCGCCAATCCTTATGTCTGTCTTGATTATGCAAATATGAACACCAGGTCGAATGACATAATGATTTCCACCGATATCAATAATAATTAACAACACTATGATCCTTCCTAATTTTCAAAACATGCGTAGATGTAATATACTAAATAAAACACCATACACGGCAGGTGGTTTAAATTAAAAAATAAACTAGCCGAAATTGCTATTGGTTTAAACCAGTGTTTCCCAAACTGTTTTTGGATCACCGCCCCCTTGGCTCCCAGAGCACATTCATAGCGCCCCCTAATTTCCTTGCGTTACATTTAACAAAACTATAAATAGCTCTGTTGGTTATACAATTGGCTCTATTGAAACTTTCCTCTTGTTTATTAACGTATTACGGATATCACCAGCTCATACTTCACCCCCCCCCCTTAAATACTGAGACAATAAACTCTGCAGGAAAGCAAAGCTGGCTCTGTTTGAAACACCAACAGATATCTAGTTTTGTCAGCTTCCAGCGAAAAGTACATTCGGAGACATCTTGCCAGTGGATACTCACCGACATTAAACTGTAAACACTCTTTAGCACTGATTGTCACCTTCCAAAAGACGCTGATTAAATTTGAGTGAAGTGACCACATCCTTCATGTTGTTAGTTTATCTTTCTTCGGTGTTGACTGAGTGGACAACATGGATTTCGTTATCCTTCCCACCTGCTTTTTTAGCAGACGATTACGGTTATAAATTATGATCAGCGAGTTCAGGATGACAAATATAGACGAAACTATACCTTGATTAATGATCCTAACAATACACCTACTCTGCTATCTGTCATTTTTATCTTGTCCTTGCCTCACTGATGTTGGGAACCTCTGCTATAAGATATAAGAGAAACTTTGACAAGCGAAGTTAGCGAGGAGCGGTGGGTTCAGGTTTGTTCTCTGCACGTTCTTCTTTCAAGCGACCAGGTCAGGACCCTGCATAATTAAAACGCATTTACATATAAATTTTATATTGTGTAATGTTGAATTTTGCTTGTCAAATCCTCAATCAACCCTTTACTACTGAACGCTCCCCTGCCGGCCAATTTTCCTTTATCACCAGTTTGGATCCGCCCAAAGCCACCAGGGGGTGGTCCCGTCCACTTTGAGAATCACAGGGTTAAACGTGCGGGTTTCCTTGCAATGAACCAATAGCAGACTTAGCCCCACGCTCCATAGGGAGCAGAAAGAGCATTATATTGATGACATCATGTGATATATAGTCAAGACTTCTTTTTCGGATTGATATGTATATATAACTATGATTCATTTGCACTCTTTCGCTCTCCTAACACACTTTCATCTGCCTTGATGATCTGAAATTTCATGCTCATGACCATCGGAAAAATTCAGAGGAAGACGAAATGGTGGAAGAAAGCGGAAGTCTCGTGATGCTTACATCAGGAGGCAAAAGACTTACGGGAGGTAGACTTTTGTATATTCTCTCAGTTTCTCTTACTAGTTACTAGTACACAAGGCTGGACACCACCCATAATATTAGGGCCTAGAGGACATTCGAAGCGGCAACATTTGTAAGATTTACATTACGCGAGCAACGGACCTGATCCCAAAAGCCATTCGACTCCTGACTTCAGAAGGAACAGTCAAGACTTCACTGATAACCAGCATTAACTTCACCAGACTGCAGCGACCAAGTTCATTTCAGTGACACAGATACTGGACTCAGAAATTATTCATCAAAATTTCATAGCATCTGATGATGAAAAGTACATTTTTCTAAATGAAGATATACAACCGCTGAAGTGTTTTATTGTTAAAGCGTCGATTTTTCACTTTAACCTTGATAATGAAATATTTCATAAATAAATATACTTTTTATATATATGTAAACATAAATCCTTAGTTTGAGTTGATATCTTGGTTGAATAAAGTTGATGTTTGCACCCGTATTATTGTCATATAATTGGGTTCGCTCTCTTTTCCTCTTCGGTAGTATTGGTAACTTTTAGCTATTGTTTACACTTCTTCCTTTAATAATTCCAACGGAAATGGCCAAGCGAGCGCGCTTATCGCTGATATGGCTAGTGTGACCTTCTAATTACTGTCGTGAAGCGTCACAGCCCAGATGGTCAAACGAGGGTCGGTGTTTGCACAAGTACGGGGAGATAAATTATCCGTCTGCGGACATATTACAGACATGCACATGAAAGACGGAATGTTGTAATAGCTTCCGGACAGAATTGTTACGAAGACATTATTTGTGATAATGTAGGGAGTTGTAGTTGCAATCATTACCGCGAATCGACGGATATAACAATTCCATATCTGGAGAGTGACCTTTTAAGTAACACTCAGAATTTTCCTGTGAGGAAAAATTTGAATAAACGCCATCAAACCACGCATGATTGAAACTATTGGCCGGCATTCGAGATGTAAACATAACAACCTTTCTGATTGCAGCCTTGTCTAATAGTAAACAACAACGTGTGTGAGACGAAAGTTTTAATATAACCTGACACTTTTGCTGGGGTAAAGGACTGTAAAATTCCACTCGTCAAGAGACCAGCCAGACAGCCAGAGTAAAGAATATGAGCATAATTCCATTTATCGTACCGGACCTTGTTTGAGCATCTTGAGGACTTATATCCCAGGAAAACTCTACCTTTATTAACACGGAAAACCGGAATCCTAGGAAGAATCTGAACACGAGGTCACAGTGGGAACTTATTGTAAAGCAACACCACAGAACACGTGGAAGAGGCATCTTAAAAAAGTTGCCTTAACTATTTCTCTGAGCCAGAAGCCAGTCTGTATTCCAAAAAGAGATTTTGGGGTAAGTTGTACATTTATAATTCTATATTTTGCATTATTAACATGTGAAATAATATGTATATATTGGCATGTGAATTTTAATATGTGAAAATTGCTAGTGGATGTCCAAGTCATACGAGGCTGGCAACCTCAGCATGTAGAATGATGATTTCATGAACCACCACTGCAAGGGCTGGTGACAGCTTTATGCAAGTTTCTTATAGAGAACCAAAAGCAGAGGTAGTCCCAATGTTCCATATGGAGCAGGGAGTGAATGATGAGAGAAATGATGTACATGCTTATTATTTTGTTAACCTTTTCAACCAATGTAGAGCTAAATGTAAACCTATTCAATCTAAATTTAATGAAAGTTTTCAGTTCACTTGGATTAAGATTAATTCTCAGAGATGGTAAAGTTCTGATGTAGATGGCATGGTGGAATGAAAAGAAGGCGGCACATGAGTGTGTGTCAGGAAAACTCAATACTCAAGAGGGTATTTATTCTCTTCTTTTGTGACACTAGTCGGTGGTACCAATTGAGAGTACTATCTCTGGAACAAGTGAGTGCATAAGCGGCCTGAAGTCGACCCAAGACACCATCATCAGACGGGTCTTAGAGACGCCGGACCAGCTCTGTGATTACCCCCTGATACTTCTTGGAACGTGTCACATCCTTCAGACTTGACCAGTGACGAGAGTGAACCAGTCATCTATCTGCAAAGAACCAAACATCAGCGGGAGCATAAACCATCAAACTATTGGCACCTAAGGACAAACTTAAAAGCTGCCAAGTGAACTGTAAATTTTTCGGAAAGAATAACATCAGCCTGTGATGATTACTGTTTAAAAAGAATTATTCATTTTTTAAACTGTTAAACATAATTGATTATTAAATTTGTTATTTGTGTATATACAAATAGGAATATACATGAGGAAGGTGGTTGAAGTAACAAGAAGAGACATGGTCTGCAACCAGACGATACGTCAAGGCCTAAAATCCCACCCGCTGCAGACCCAAATAGAACAGTCCCAACTAAGATGGTTTGGCCATGTCTGCAGAATGGGAGAAGATCGGCTACCACGACAAGCATGGGAAACAAAGAGCCAGGGATCCAGACCTCCAGGACGACCCAGAGTCCGCTGGGAGGACAACATTAGACAATCTTTGAAGGACCGAGGACTAGAATGGAACCAGGCCAGGAAGAAGACAGCTGATAGAATAGTCTGGCGCTCTCTCTTCCAAACCTCTACATCTCACGGTAGAAGAG
Organism: Oreohelix idahoensis; assembly: GCA_024509875.1. Taxonomy (NCBI): domain Eukaryota; kingdom Metazoa; phylum Mollusca; class Gastropoda; order Stylommatophora; family Oreohelicidae; genus Oreohelix; species Oreohelix idahoensis. The sequence goes on along the minus strand of JAMPIV010003197.1, from coordinate 119,140 downwards.
GAATGACTAAGTAAGTAAGTAAGTATATACAAATTTATCGTTGATTTAATCATTTTGAATGTACTGCATCCGTATGTCTCAGTCAATTTTTAAAATCTTAAATACACTTAAACAGAGCTATAAAATAATAAATATAATTTCACTTAGTAATTCAGTTGGGGGCTTGAGCGAGCTAATTACAAGATAATCCATTTTCACAAAAGGCGGCGGGTCAGATACAAAGTTGCAATAGAGACCGCAGTCAGCGACTCATAGCTTGACTGCCTGCGTCAGGACCAGCGAACCAGAGCTGGTCAAGACCGCACTCCACCTCCACGTGGTGGTCCTGGAAACAGTCTGCAGCAGTACATGCTGGCTGAGCGAGTGCGGATCGAAATGGGAAGGCAAACCCGGTCCTAAAAATGCCGTGCTGAAGTCGGATGTGTTGGCCGAAAGGCGCAGATATCGCAGCTTCGCTGGAAACAGACACAACGCAACCAACGTCCTTTTCAGGACGAACGAGGAAGAAGAAGAAGAAGATACAAAGTTAACATGCTTAAATTCATTCAGCATTGTTCTTGACTTCTGAAATATCTTGTGAAACTACCTCGAGGTAGAAGCATCATTATTCTTCTATCTACAACTCTGCCAAGAGTAATCTTGTGCGAAGGTATACACCTTTGAAGACCCACAATAGATACTCTAGGTTTTGGCCACTGTTGGACCACTACTGCTGAGCAAAGGGGAGGCAACCCGTGACAATTACCTTAAAAAAAAATACTTATATACAGACCTAAACGAATGTATAGTTTGCAGAATTACCTTCTGGTGGGGCCTTAATAAATACGTCTATTATCCCAATCATGACAAAGAAAAGACCTATCTCACAGAAGTTGGCGGGGGGGATAAACAATTTACAACAAACCTAGTAAACGCAGCTGTTGTACTTTCCATCCTAAAAAAAAACATGTGAGACTCTCTGAAATAGGAGAAAATCCTCCTATTTACATCCTTACTCTTTGTAATCTTGAGCGAAGTTTGCTACTTTTGAAAAAACTCATCCTTTTATTCCAACTGTCGGGCCATTCGTGGACCACTACGGCAGATTAAGGAAGACAACCAGCGACACTACACGAAGATAAAACGCCGTGATTGGACAAATGACGATCGATTGGAGACGGACTGGTTTGCTCGCTAGAAAATTAAATCGAATCGTCACGTAAATGACTGAAATTGCATTATTGAACCAATTTCAAAACATTACTACATAATGGCCTCTAAAACAACGAAGATATAAGCAATCATGCCGGAGAACTCGTGGACAAATAGCTGTTTCACAGATGTTCGCACACGCCAGACCATGGAATAATATAGAACACGATTTCAAACGATTTATCGGTATGCTACGAATCACAATAACCGGTCTTTTTCGTCCCATAAGGAAGCTCATGGCTGTCACTGTTGCTTACCATCGATTCATATTTCGAGCCATCTCTTTTCAGCTCATTTCAAAAGATTTTCGCTACCTATGCTTACTTTTCTACCTTGTTCTGCGGGTTATCCTTGGTCTCCTCACTTTTCTTTTCCTCTGTAGGATCCAGTCAAGATCGTATCTATTTTACTATTCATTTGTTTCTTGAGGGTAGATCCCATCCATCTCTATAGTTTCGTTAATCTGTAGCTGTACTACAGGGTGTCTCTAAAGTCTGGACACATGGGCAAAAATACATATTTTCAAGAAATGAAATTTATTAACAACATTTTATTCAATTGGAATATTAAATAACGTCTTCAATATGATTTCCATCATTTGCGATGCAAAGGTTGATGCGGTTTGCAAAATTCACGCAAAATTCCTCTGTTGAGTGATGTCCCTAAAGTCTGGACACATATTAAGGACATCCATGGAGCTGGGTGTTCCCAAAACAACCATTAGTCGTATCTTAAAAGAGCACAAATTTCATCCGTACAAGTTACAAATCTTGCATCACTTAACAGAGGATGACCATGATAGACGACTTGAGATGTGTGAATGGTTTTCCAATAAATTGGATGAAAACATTCGTTTCACCGAAGACTCTGTGCTGTTCAGCAATGAAGCTTTGTTTTATGTGAATGTTGAGGTTAACAGACAGAATGTTCGATACTGGTCGCAGAACAATGCACATTTTGTGGATTATGCAAAACAGCAAGGAGCGCAAAAAATTATGGTGTGGTGTGGTTTGTGGAAAGCTCATGTGTTGGGACCATGCTTCTTCGATGAACATGTAACTGGTGAGACTTATCTCACCATGCTGAGAGATTAATTAATGCCCCAACTTGAAAGTTTATGTGAAGGACTTCCTGAATGGTTCCAACAGGATGGCGCCCCTGCCCATTTCGCCACGGTAGTAAGAGATTGGCTGAATGACAATTTCCCTAACTGGATTGGAAGACGTGGTCATGTGGAGTGGTCTCCTCGTTCACCTGACCTTAGCCCCCTTGACTTCTTTTTCTGGGGTATGCTAAAGGAGAAGGTGTACTCAATGAAAATCACAGATGTAACACACTTGATTGAACGCATAAAGAGTGAATGTGCTAAAATTGACGGCAATGTGGATTTATTACATCGAGTTCTCGTGAATTTTGCAAAGCGCATCAACCTTTGCATCGTAAATGATGGAAATCCTATTAAAGACGTTATTTAATATTCCAATTTAATAAAATGTTGTTAATAAATTTCATTTCTTGAAAATATGTATTTTTACCCATGTGTCCAGACTTTAGGGACACCTTGTAGATGTGTCTGGTTCTATTTCATAAGTATATGTTTGTTATTGTATCTAGCCATTTAATTTGAAGGATGCGACGGCGGCATCAGTTGGTGAATTTCCAGAGTTTGGAAATGATTATAATGTAACATGCTACTTTTCGGAGCCATAGATTAGGACAGAGTTTATATCTGCGTTGAACAGCCTAATTTTGTTTTCTTGGAAATGAGCTAGAAAGCTGTTTAAGGCGGTTGAAATGAAAAATAGCGAAACGGTTTTTTTGGTACGGCCTTTTCAAAGGAGTTCAGAGACGCAGTAATAAGTGGTAAGCGTAAGGTGTAGGAATCATAAACCCTAAACAGGAACCCTAATTCTAACCCTAACGACGTGGGCGATTTACTTGTATTACATCAAACACGTGTCCCACTATTTTTCATTTCAGCCGTTAGAGGCATATCTATAATTACCCTGGTATTGACATCCTGTTTGGGTCCTCCTCCTTAGCCACCTTTCCTTCATAAGTAGGTAAAGTTGTGTACGTCTTCAGTCACCTAGTTATTGATCTTTAAAGCATCTGTCTGTCTTTTATTTATTTTCATTTCATTTTATTTTAGAGTGATATGTTTTATCTGTTTGATGCTTCGACTGTTGGTGAATTTATTCTTTCACGTATGTTTTGTTGTTTATGTCATAGAAGACATCATCTTTTAAATCAAAATCTAATAGTTGTTTGTGAATTGTCTATTGAACTACAATTCCTTTCCTTCGGTTGTCTGTCTCATCACCTAGTCCTTAATATGAAGAAGATTGTAAGTGGAAGTAATCATCCTTGTCAGAGCCCCACTGTCTGCTGTAAAGGCCTGACCACTTAGGCAATTATGATCTCCAAATATCAGTTTATATTGAATGTTAATCATTAGCCTCATGTCATCCGCTCATTGTATAATTTATGTATTACTATACTGGTGACCCCTTGATAGAAGTCTTGTATAATTTTTAAAAAATGAGCAATGCAGTAGTGTCTTAGTATTTAGCATATAACTCCATGGTCTATTGAGTATATTTACTTACTTTGTCATCCCTCTTCTACCTGAGGTGTAGAGGTTTGGAGGCGAGAGCGCCATACTATCCTATCAGCTGTCTTCCTTCTGGCCTGGTTCGAATCTAGTCCTCGATCCCTAAATTGTATCAGTTCGTCGCCATTAAGATCAGTCCGGTTCTCTCTACTTTGGTTCTGTTAACCAAATTTTAAAGCAAACAGATGATTTGCCTGTTGTGCTTTTGCTTGGTGGAGGGGCTGTCTCCTTACGGCCTCCATGCATGCCACTCTCTTGTTTTTTTTTCCCCAGCCGGCTTGGGACAGGCCTATGCGGAGTTTATTGAGTATATTATTAAATATTTTGTCCACAGTCTACAAAGTTGATGTAGAGGGTTATCTGCCATTCATATCACTATTTTATTGATGATTTTTAATATGACATCTGATCTGTATACAATATTCATGTTAGAAATCTCGCGACTTACTCTACGAGTTTTCCATTTAAGTATTCTTTTAGACGGTTTACCCCATGAGGTTCCCAAATTAAAAAAAATATGAATATTGAATAGTAAAGAATACTGTATTGCGATGCTGCAGTATCTGCAATGAGACTACCTTACACGATGATCAGTTTAAAAAGGCGCTGATGATAAAGTAGAACGTCTGTAGTAATATATTCTGTGTTAATCTCTGCGCAATCAGCGGAAGTCTGATACTCAAGACTTGTGCAACTTTTGAAGCAGTGCAAATAGTTCTTATAACTGCAATTTGCAGTATTCTTTTCTCTCATGCCTGAAGCTGCTACACCGTCATCTCAAGTCAATGTATCAATCAATCAATCAATCAATCAATCAGTCAATAAATCAATCAATCAAATCAATCAATCAATCAATCAATCCTCCTTAGCTCCCCAAGGCGCAAAATCCTTCAAAACCCACATGACAAGTCCCCCTGTCACGTGCCATCAGCTCAAGTTCTGTCCGTGCCTTCCTCATGATTTTCATTTCTATCTCCAGTTCTCTTCTCCACGTGTATTTTGATCTAGCTCTGCTTCTCTTACACTGGAAATTCCAGAACAAGGACTCCCTTGCAATGCTATCACCAGGTTTCTTTAATGTGTGTCCTATCAGTAAATATTGAATGTTAATCATTACCCTCATGTCTAGAGTTCGAGATTCCGTATGAGATGAAAAAAGGTAAAGGATCCCGTTACACGCCCATTGAGGCATATTGGGAATATGGTGTTAGGCCTATATTTTCTCGACCGTCGGCACACTAGGGGTGATGTGGTCAGCATCACGCCGGCCACCTTAACCTTCCCAGAGTTCCTCTGGTACCCATTTGGGGCTGGGTCGACCCAGGAGCCGTTTGCGGCCTAAAAAAAATCCCACCTCATCTGGGGATCGAACCATAGACCACTGAGCTAGGAAGCCAGTGCACTAACCACTATGCTACCGCGTATGAGATGAGACACAGTATAATCTCTGGCTAATAATTGTCATCTCACCATAAGAATTTGGCATCGACACTTGGGCACGGACTGGCCAAAAAACTTCATTATTCATTCTCATGATGCTCCTAACGAACGAAGTGGTTCATCTGGAACCCCGATTAATGTCGTTGTATTTTCTAAGGAAGCTGTTTTGAATCATGGCTGTAAAGGGAACAATGCGTCGGTAGCTTCCCATCGGTTTGTGCAGGGGTATTTCCTATAGCCGTTGACTGAAAAACGTCTAACCCAGAAGGGAGTTGGGCGGAGAGAGAGGCTAAAGCACTTCCATTGCATGAAATAAAGTCAACAACAGATTTGATAAACAGTGAAGTTGGGGAGAGGCATCATTGTCTACGTCACCAAGTCTGGCACTTGAAGAAGAAGATTCATTCTCAACTTCCAACAATTTTTCTCACAATGCTCTTCAGTCTAAATGATAGAAAACGTCAACTGATTTGCGAATCTGCTCACTGTATGAATACATTACATCTGTTTTCTAGCGAACCTGCGCAGTGAATAATTATGCACTTTCTTGCGAATTGTGTGCACTAAACTCTCAAGACTACTTGACTGTCCTGTCACTTATAGCCATCTCTACCATATGATCTAATCACTCGCTCATTAAAAACATCTTAGCGGATTATCATCCGTACGATAATTTTGTCTCTCATGTCAACTTAATCGCAAAACGCGCTATCCCTCTTGAGAAAACTGTACGTCCGAAATTGTGCGACGTATTGTAACCCTTACGCCGACTTTGCATCTCCCTGACATTCCCTCAATAACAGCCTGGTCTAGGAAATAGTCCTTGCGTCTTTCATCTCATATCTTCGTCACTTCACATTTATTTACCTAGTTATTTTCCATCTAATTCTGTAACACTGTTTCTTTACTTATCTATTCACCTGCCCACAGATTAATATGCCGTTCATTGTCCTCATGCACTCATTTAATCAACTACTAACCTACTTAATTACCTACCTATCTAACCAACCAATCTACCCCAACCAACCAATTAACCCCAATGAACCAACTAATCCACCCTGTAGCGAAAGGTTTTTCTAGTATGATAGTAGTGGTAGAGAAGAAGTAGAATCTCTCTCCAGAAAGGATGAAGTTCCAGTGCCCGAGAAGTACACTGGTATCACAAGTGAGTTACAGCTGTGAATACTCTGAGCTGGACAATAGATTTAGGCTTCGGAAGTATAAGTTGCTACTTTCGCTATAGTAACCCTATGTGATAATATAATTAAATTAGAAAAAGTAACTCAAAATTTAACAGTTAAAAATTCACCAAGTCAAATGAGTACAATTTCAATATTTATTATGTACATCTATATATTCTTGTAATGATAAATGGGTGTTGGAAGAGGTTAAAATGTATGATTATTTATAGTTACAAATTAAATAATAGAAAAAGTCTTGGATTTATCTTCCACTGAAATTACACAAAAGTTTGTCACAGTATCTCTTTGATATCTCTGGCTATCTAGTTCTCATCATAGACCGTCGTTTTGGAAACTGCTCACAGTGTTTGTTGGATGGATACACATAAAACTCATCTTATGTTAGCCACGTATGCTCGAGGTTCATGAGACACACTTGAATACACAGACTGTCCTTCAGCCCGCCCTATAACTACGGGGGACTAAGGTGTTGAAGATTGGTTGACCTCTAGGCTTCAGTTAGCAGGATCAACGGTCTTCAAGTATTTAGTTTCTCGATCAGGAATGATCATAAACATTGATCATAAAACCTGGAACAAAAGGTAATAGGTGGCCATGGTGTTCCAACAATCTCACACCAACTGCTGTTCATGATGCGACCATGTCTTCAGTGTTTGTATATAAATGAATGAATCATGGTAGTATGTTACAGAGATAGCATGATAAGATAATGTCTACTGTGCAGAATTAACCAAATACATGAATAAATCACATGTTATGATACATGGGTACGATATAAACTTTGCCTTCCACTTATGGATGCCAAGTCACTTATGTACTTGCTGGTATGTCGTAAGCTTCCAGGCAAGAACTAGCCATGATTTATTTGGCTAACCATTTAATGGTAATGCTTCCTGACAATGCCGGTGAAAGTTATCTCTGGTTAGCGTCATTCCCTTTTTTTATTATATCTGATACAATCAAATCGTAAATAACATCTGAAATAAAATGATATTAGTCATATATATATATCTTTAATAAACTTACATACCCTCTTAGGATTTATAAGCTCACGGTGAGACTGTTTTGGCTGAATTTAATCTGCCCTGCATGCAGCGTGAAAATAGAACTTTTCTTGCAGATGCTGTCTTCCAGTTTCTCACTTTGGCTTCTGGATTTGGTGTGTGTGATTTTCAACGCGCCGCTCTGTCCTTATATTGGGCCATCTCGCCCGTCCGAGAAAGCACCTCTAAAAGTCCCAAAAGATTTTCGTTTAATCACTCGCTTTGAGGCGATTTGAGGGAATCTGTGCTTTTCCTGTACTTGTTTTTTTCTTCTGTTCACTACACACTTATATCCTTCCTTCTTTCCTAGGTATCCTTTCATTTTCCCCATATGAGGCTTTCATTCTATCCAATTTATATTTAAATCCGTTTAGGCATGTAGTTATAATACATTTTTAAAGATTATTAGCTAATTTTTAGCAGATGTGATGACGATGAAAAATGTTAATTATCTTTAAAACTATTTATATTTGAATAATATCCTTTTGGATATAATTCATACTTTATCTTCTTTAGTGAACTATTATTATTTAAATGAGTTCCTACCCGGCGTTTTCTGGTAGTTTTACATTCAATGTCCAGTAAATGCAAACTCTTAAAGTCGGCCATTAATTCCTATATTTGCCATTTCCTACTTTAAGCAATATCGTCTGGCTCCGTAATTCATATTTCCGCCGTCTTCAAACTTCAAAGCAAGATCCGCCGAGTGTTATTACTGTTCTGTGTGTGTGTGGGTGGGCGCGTCGCGCAACACATTTTCACAAACCAAGCAAGTGATACCAAATCTCGCTACACACCCCAACCAACTAATCTACCCCAACCAACCAACTAATCCACCCCAACCAACTAATTCACCCTAACCAACTAATCCACCCCAACCAACTAATCAGCTCCCAACCAACCAATCCACCCAACCAATCCACTCCAACCAACCAATCCATCCCAACTAACCAACCAATTCATCCCAACCAACCAACCAGCCAATCAACCAACCAGCCAGCCAACCAACCCACCCACCCACCTACGTAGCAAGCCAGCCAGCCAACGAACGAACGAACGAATTAACAGCCTGCCACTCTACCTACCTACCTACCTGTTTATCCCTCTACCTATCTACCTGCTTTCGTACCTACCTACTTACTACCAACTTATCCATCTACCTACTCCTCTACCTACCTGTCGACCTACCAACTGCCTACCAACCATTCTTCTTACCTATCCACCCACCTACCTGCCTAACTACCTACCTGTATACCTACCCACCTGTATACCTACCCACCTTCATACCTGCCTACATACCTGCCTACCTACCTGTCCACCCTCCCACCTACCTGTCTGTCCATCAGCCCATGTTACCTGTCTACCTCCCCACCTACGTATGTCTGTCAAGCTATCGTTGTTGACAGAGGCATGACAAAGTAGAGCAGATAACATTTCCAAAACCCTATTCATAAAAACATATTTCAGAATTGTGACTCCCGAAGGACGCCTACAGCTCTGTCTCATGAACTCTTGTTAAAAACTATTCACAGTTTAGTTGCTTTCATACACTCATGTTATTGAACCATCCTCATTCTCTCTCTCTCTCTCTCTCTCTCTCTCTCTCTCTCTCTCTCTCTCTCTCTCTCTCTCTCTCTCTCTCATCTTCTTCTTCTTCTTTAGATATTCTTGTTTCCTGATTTCTATTACTCTTCTCTCGATCTGCCTCTCTAATCAATACAAACAATGCTACGTATATTTCAGTGGAAAGCGGAAACGGGAGAGCGAGAGAGATAGAGATAGAGAGAGAACGAACCAACGTACGAATTACATCATTATTTCATCCGGATAAAGAAATAGGCACTATTGCCTTTTTACTTTCTGCCATGCAATAATATAAATCTAAAGGTGTTTTCAAATTACCATAACACACATTTTTAACTTCCATAGTAAGTCCATGTTGCAACCTATACATATATACACATACACACACAGACACACACTTGTCATCTCACCATAAGATATATATATATATATATATACACACACACACACAGATAGCGAAGAAGGAAGGACAGAGGCAGCAATTGAACGATTTTGTCACAGATAAGTATGTTAAGAACATGTAGGCCTCTCTCAGTCGTCAGGGAGGATTAGAGCCACTTCTTACATGACCCTAGGGGGTTTTCGTGAAAAACGTCATCGATCTGTCATGTGTACAAACTCTGACGGCTGTTGATAACACTGACTGCTGGTAATATATATATATATATATATATATATATATATATATATATATATATATATATATATATATATATATATATATATATATATATATATATATATATATAGAGAGAGAGAGAGAGAGAGAGAGAATCTTTATTATCCAAAAAAAATACATTAACATGTACTTGATATAGTATAAAAACACCATATCATATCGGATAATCATTTAGAGTCCGCAAGTGTGCTAAACTCCGCCCAGGAAACAATCGCCAAACGTTCATAATCCGTTGAATTCAATTCGCACACAGTGTACAAGCTGACATCAAAAGTCTCCAGCCGTCAGTTACCGTCACCGTCTTTTGGAACATGAGCAAAAACCAAACATTCACGATTCTACTGGACACACAATCTGACACCTGTCCGCGCTGGGGTAAAGTGTCTTTCAGCAACGTGCACCACAGTAAGGGGTCAGTGGATCTTTCTATTCTTGATGAGGGGTGACAGTATCCGGTCGCCATTGATACCGAAGCTATAGTTTCTTTCCGGTGGCTTCATAAACTAATATATATTCTTTACAAATAAAAATGTCAATTTTAAAGTTTAATCTTCGTCTTTCACTGATATCCTTAATTTCTGTAGCCATCTTTTCGGGTGTTGTTATAGTCGATGTTAAGATTTTCCACTTACTAACGTGAGAGCTTAAAGTTGACACACCTCTCAAAGCCGTGGAAAAGTTTCTTATATAATTTTAAGTAAATAAAAAGTTCAGTTTCAAAGACCTTTTCGTTTTTATCTATCATAAATATCCCTAGTTTATGTAACAATCTTTTCGAGTATTTGTTATAATAGGTGTTAAGAATATCCACTTACTACCGTGGGGTGCCTCAACGCTAACCGTCAGGTCGAGCCGGCTTGACATGTTTCTATTGTCATAGATCGAATAACTTGAAGTTGAACCAATACATGGCTACCTCATTGGGCATGTATGATTATATTAAGGCATTGCTTCAACTTGCGATTTTAATATGGCCTCTCGAAATTTGATAACAGCAGTAACAATAGCCTTCATTAAATTTGTGATGTTTTGAAACGCAGTCCGGTTGACAAATCACAAAACCGCCATCTTGGCTACTTGGTACCAACACAAACAGCGAACTCGCATGACAGGCAAACTTGATGTTTTCACCTTTAAAACACTTAGCAACATAATCCTGAACATGAGTCAAACACACTACAAACTCATACAGCGTTAATGAGGGCTGTTACCACAGATGCAGACTCCAAAACGACGACATGAAATGCACAACACAAAAGTGCGGCCTACCACGCCGCCATCTTGGAAACATACATATACACTAACAAACATACATACACCAACGACCGTTTTTACTTCAATCAATATAACATTCACAGACGAATATACATGTACACTAACATACAAATACACCGCCGATCATACATACCTAAACAAACATATATACAGAGATGAAAGGGATGCGGAAGGCATGGACAGTCCTGGAGAGGAAGGCACGGGACAGGAAGACTTGGTATAGTGATGCGTGATGCCATATGATGATGGATGGCATCCGCATGTCTGGTTTTGTGTAGTGTGTAGATGTGTTCAGTCAAAAACAATGTTCATGCAACAATAACAGGGCAATCCACATAGGACGTCAGTAAACTCACGACGTATAAAGTCAATGAGTCTTGAAACAGCCGTTGACGTTTTTCTTCATTATTTATTGTGGACGCCACAGTGACAAAATGGTTACGCAAATGTGTAGGCACATCAAACAGTCATTATCACAGCAACATTCAATACAGCAATAAACGGTAGACAGCATTACAATGATGAGTCAGATGCATGTTATATTTCATAGTGCTGTAAATGTAGTCAGGTGGAAAACTCCATCCTTTTCTATAACAGCCAGGAGATAACCAGATGTATGAGATCAGTTCACTCTCCTTAGTTTGACTTCAGCAAGACAGACACGTCTGCCGAAGTATAAATAATGTCCTCAAGAATATCCTCTAGATAATAAAGGTTTTCTAAACCTAGTTCATTTAACAAAGTAGCAAGTAATGGTCCTTGGTACATGCATCAACCGATGCAGTACAATGCAGCGACATGTGAGCTGGGAAAGAACATCTCGTGACGACGACTTTCGGAGACAGGCTATGAATCGAAATCGCTCACGACCCAAAATCGATAGAGTTAATGGAAAAGTCTCATTTACCTTGCTTTCATGAAATACACAGAAAAATATCACGCCCTCCCGACATGTGGGAAAAACACTAGAGGTATTATCTCGAATAAACGAAATATCCATTAAGAGGACTACACACATCCCTGACAGAACAAAAAAATAGCGGAGATCCCCTCTTCAACGAGGCATCTCTTTCGCCATTCCAAATCGCTCACTCCCACTAGTGGTGGGCGGAAACCGATCGACCAAACAACAAGACAAGTCATGCGCAGTCCAGCGCAAAAATGACCACAGCTCAAAACTTAACTGCATTCGATACCAACGCGAGAAGACAAATGCTTACCGAGAAAAGTGACTATAAATTTCAAGCAGTTGTTGCCCTTGCGTTATAAAACAGATATTGAAATAAAACGATGTTGCGAGAATTTATCACGCAACATATCACCACCTCCTCCCGATAAAAAAAAAAAATGTGGAACATATTTTTTTTTCAATATCAAAGAGCAAGCGATAAGCGGCTCAAAACGCACGAATTATGCGCTGATAATTAATTAAATTGCCAAACAATAGGCTAAATATAGAGTGTCTGGTGAGGATATACCTCAACAGAAAAATAAATATGTCTCAAAAAATATTCACATCGGGGAGGTGTCACCAACACACATCACGTTAGCATGTAAACACAATATACGTATGCAAGTTACTATAATCATCATTAAACAGCATACTCTAATATTGTCTTTAAAAATGGATGTACAAATCTGATAGGAAAATTTAAATAGTACATTCTTTGACATGTAATGACATAAGTACATAGTAAAGTTAAACTACATGACGATCCAGGACATATGCTCTGGTATTCCGAGGGTAAGTACACAATCTAGAACTCGTCATGCTTGAAACTAGTAAGGTAAGTCCTCAGCTCAACAATGACATTCTGAGAAAGTACAAGCAATATAATGCTAATTAATAACTAATATGCTTCATAAGGTACAATACATTATTAATAATTGTGGCTGTTTAGTAAACTAACGGCCCTTATATTAACTACTCAGTCCTCCTCTATCATCTTAAAAAACGAACAGAAGAAGATGACAACAAAGCACGATAGTGTGTACATATAAAGTAAGTACAGATGTGCTAATCTATTGTAGAAATATAGGTGTGTTATGACTCTGTAATATATATAGAAATATAGGACAGAAGTATTAGTTGGAGTCATGTGGGCATCTAGACAAAATGTCAGCCATCACATTATCCGCACCACGGATAGCTCGTACCGTGAAGTGAAAAGGTTGAAGAGCTATAGCATATCGAGTGGATCTCGAACTCTTCAAATTCTTAGTCTGAATAGCTGTAAGAGCTTCCTGATCAGTCTCTAGAATGAAATGTGCGCCCAGGAGGAATCTTTGTAGCTTTAGAATTGACCAAACCATCGCTAACAACTCACGGTCTAAAACCGAGTAGTTCCTCTCTGCCGCATTTAGTTTTCTAGAAATGTACATAACAGGATGCAGAGTATTTGCATATTCTTGCATCAGTGCTGCTCCAATCCCAGTGGATGAAGCATCACTCCGAAGAACAAAAAGTCCTATCAAGAGTAGGTAATCTTAAGATGGGAGGAGAAGAAAACATATATTCTTGATTTGGTCTAGTGAAGATTGGCATTCTTCAGACCAACGGACCAGATTAGGCGAACCTTTCTTCAACAATGTTGATAGAGGTGCCATGATCGAAGATAAATTTGGAATAAATCTCCCATAAAATTGAATTAAACCTAAGAGACTCCTAACTTGTTTCTTCGTTTTAGGACAGAGATGTTCAGTATTTTGGAAGTATTGTGGTCTTCTGTCTTCAAGAGACCATGACCAACACGATGACCCAGGAAAGAGATTTCACCAAAACCAACAAAAGCTTTAGAAGGTTTTGCTGTCAAATTATTCTCACGTAGAGTGGACAGTAAGTCATATAAACCCTAAATAGTGATCTTCCCAGGTATCACTGAAGAGACAGATGTCATCTAAGTATGCGATGACATCCGAACGATGTGACAGAATTCGACGCATCATGCGAACGAAAGTGGCAGGGGCGTTCATGAGACCAAAAGGCATAACATTCCATTGAAATAGACCCCTAGGTGTAGAAAAAGCAGTAAGAGGTTTCGCATGCTCTGCTAAAGGCACTTGCCAATAACCTTTAGACAAGTCAAGTTTAGTGAAGAATCTAGAATTAGAAAGTCTAATCAGTAGATCTTCTAACAAAGGCATCGGTTCAGCGTCGAACTTTGTGACCTGATTCAATTTGCGATAATCAACGCAAATTCGTATGTTCTTATCCTTCTTCCGGACAATAACCATGGAAGAAGAATATGGTGAAGTCGATGGTTCAATTATATTTAATTGAATCATTTCATCCAATTCCTTTTCCACTTGCGACTGAAAGTGTATAGGAATAGGATACGGCCTAACCCTAATTGGATTATTGTCGGTAAGAATTATGTCATGTTCTATGACATCTGTGTGTCCAGGAATGTCAGTGAGAACATCCTGAAATGTTTGTAACATCGACGAGACTTGTCGATGTTCGTCACCAGAAAGATTAGGAGAAACAGAAACGTTTTTCCAAGATTCCGTGGAATGTAATGGAACCACTGGAAGGGGAAGGTTGACATCAGGGAAGGAAGCTTCCTTGTTCTGAATGACAGACAGGGATGAATAATGACCGTGTGGTGCAGGAGCATCATCCGTTGCCTGGAAAATAGGCAGCAAATAGTCCGGACGTTCGTGAAATTCCGAAAGCATGTTTATGTGGAAAGTTTTATGCTTTCCATCAATATCGACCACATAGTCAACATCGGAAATCCGAGAGACTATTGCATACGGACCTTTCCATGCAATAAGAAGTCTATTTTCCCTACTGGGGAGTAGGACGAATGCTTTGTCACCTGGACAAAGTTGTCGTTGTCATGAAATATTCTAATCCACATATATAAATTATTAGGTAAATATGAAGCCTAACAAATAAAATTAATAAAGAGAAGAGCAATGGTAAAATGACAGTGCTGTCACAAGGAATGTACTCGAAATCCCCCTTGTTTTCTGCTTCGTCTGCAAATTGTAACGCTTTCACGTTGATATAAAAGCTTACTGTATTATTACCCGCTTTCTTCAATGAAACGTGTGCTGTATTTCTTGGAAAACCATTGAGAGGCAGACTGCGTAATGACCTAAATTAATCCTAACATTAATTATACTGCGTTACCAAAACGAACGAACAGATGGACAAAAGGATAGCGAGAAGGGAGAGGCAGAAAGCCGAACACTAAACACGCTTCGCGCGATACGCAAATGCTGCCATCACGCGTGTAAGTCTACATGCACTAATTTTTTTTCAGACGGACAGTGATAAAATACACTACCCTTTCCCAGAGTTAGGTTTATAAATCATAACAGACTCTTATTAGAAAAGATAACATTAGATGGGTTTACGGTTGAAAACATAACAGTACCCAGACAGCACATCTTCGAAACAGGAGGTAGAAGAAATTGCATATTTTGAACGCAGCCACGTAGCTCCTTAAAATTAGTATTTTTGGGTTCCTTAGGGCTTGCTGACAAATAATATGTAAAACGTTACGCAAATAGTCCAGGAATTAATAAATTATACCCCAAATAAAATATTGGGGGTGCCTGACAGCATAAAATCATTTCTGCTCATAAGATTTTTTTTTAACGTGTTTGAAAAAAATTTACGTTACAGAAATAGCCTACCATGTAAACTTCAAATTGATTGGAGCGCAACAAATGAAAGCCTAACCACGATTGGTCGGGCTATAAATACTATCTTGGTTGTTAGGGGAGACGGGAAAAGATAACATTTTTTCAAACACTTGTCGAAACGTGGCTCATTGGCCAGTCTCGCTGATATACACACTTGGGAGCGTTAGTTCGAGACCACTTGTTTATATGATCTTGATAAAGCATCAGTGCGTTGAAGCCAGCTCATAATTTTTTGCTCAAAAAAAGCCTGGAAGATAAAGCAGATGGAAAATTTGTGCCAGTTTGTGCCAGAATTCATTGCTAATCAACGTATCTGTGTTTATTCGTATGAATTGTGGTAAGCTTGAACCATTTAATATCTTTTAATGAAAATTGAATGTGAATTGTTGATTTATGCCTGTATATATATGTGTAGTTCAGTGGCAAACGTGAGGTAAAGCCTAAAATGCTCCAGCCTGAACAGAGGGTGTCGGAGAGAAGTAAAACGGCATGGAATGGCCAAACAGTACACTGACACCTGGATGATTGACTAGAAAGAAATAATGCTGGAAGTGCAGAGGCGTAGTAACCATTAAGAAGGGTAATACTGGAATAAAGTATTTCAGATGAAGCTGACTGTTGGCCTAACGCTCTGAACGCAATGTTTGTGATGTATTGTGATCAGTGTAAAAAGAAAATATAATTTAGTTATGAAGTAGAAGGTACATCCTTCTTGATTTCAGGGACAGTGGTCTTGATGGTACTGAGCAGCACCTGGTCAGAGCTTTGCTGAATCCAGAGTCGGACAGCATACTCCTTGGTCCTTTTAGCTATCAGTGAGGTGTCTCCAGAGCCCAGAGGAGAATTCGAGCAGAGGAGTCCTTTCCTGCCGCCATCACGCCAGATAAGCTAAATTGGCCAGCTGAGCTCAACATTATGTCCCCTCATCTTGAACTGATTTTTAAAAATTAACATTAAGAGGGGAATTTACTTGTCTTAAAATCAGGAACTGTGAACATCTCCAATACTAGTCCCTAAAGACAAACTATTGAAGTCATGATGACAAATACCAACAGAGCTTGAACAAAACAAAACCAGTATTACCTCATTTTACTACTACACAACTGACACACATAGAACATTTGTAATAATATATGTCACTACAATATTCATATTAAATACATTCTGTACATAACTTGTAATTTAAATTGATTGTGATTCCTGGTTCCCTTGTATTTGAATCAGGACACATATTCATTCATGCCAGTAATGAATACATATTGTTATTTGAAAGTTATCAGTGCCTCCTTTAAGATATTCTCATAGAGTGTTATATGTATGTGAGTGTCACAGTGTTGTCAAGTGTAGTGGATTAAATTAAATTGTTTATCTGTCTGTTGTTGTGACTTACACTTCATCATACACATACCCTAGACACATAACGTAGTCATCACACTATTCCAGAATAATTCTGACTGAGATATATAGATATATATGTGGCAGCAAGTAAGGTTATCTATAATACACTACTCTTATTAGATATAGATACCTTCACAGCTGATCTCAGTCAGTACACTAAGTCCCCTATAAATATTTATAACATCCCACTTCACCACATATATTGGGGTCTCGCTCTTGGGATTTTGAATCTTTTCCCTATTAAAAAAATATTGGGGGTAATTCACTTCAGGGAATATAAGAATTAAAAGGTATCCTTGGGTGGAATTAAATAAGGTTGAGCTCACGGTGCCTGTGTTGTCCATTAGAGATTGAATTGTTGGTTAGACATTGTATAAATTTACCTGATAGACAATGGCGGACCTGGCCAAATTTCGATCTGCTGCGGTTCAGACTGCAAAAGAGTTAGGATTAGATGGGCAAGTTATGGTTGCCTATGTCACTACGGAATGTGACAAATTTATTGAACGCGAAGAAAGAAGGTTTGAAGCCGAAAGAAAGTTAGAGGCTGAAAGGGAAATTAAGAAGTTACAATTTGAGGCTGAGGCTGAGACTAAGAGGTTGCAGATTGAGGCTGAGGCTGAGACTAAGAGGCTTGCAGCAGATTGAGGCTGAGGAAAGAGGGAAGAAAGAGAAGAGGCTTGCAGAAAGCAGGAAAGAAGAGAAGAAATTATCTGAAGAAAGAGAAGAGAAGAAATTACCTGCAGAAATAAAAGAGAAGAGATGAGCTGCAGAGAGGGAAGCAGAAAAGGAGGAGAAGAGATTACAAAGGGAACATGAGTTACGACTAAGGGAGTTTGAGTTTCAAGGCCATGCTCCTGAAAATGGTGCCAGTCCCTTTGCCTCTGATGCTACGGTTACTCAAGGAGCCTCAACCTCAGCTATGAATTTTCATTTAGATCATTTTGTTGAGAAAGACGATGATATAGAGAGCTACCTAAATAGGTATGAACTATTAGCTACCACGTATGGGTTAGAGAGAGAAAGGTGGAGCTTTAAGTTATCTCAGGGACTTCGTGGGGCAGCTTATGAAGTTTTTGCAAAAATGAGCAGAGGTGATCAGGAAAATTATGACATGCTAAAGCAGGCTCTTTTGTTAAGGTATGAAAAGAATGCAGAGTTTTACAGGAAAAAATTTAGGAATGCTAAACTACTGTCAGGTGAAACCTATCACCAGTTCTCTGCACGAATAGAGACATACTTGGAGAAATGGACTTCTCTGGGGAAAACCCAAGATCTTAAGGAAATGGTCCTTATAGAGCAATTAAGAGAGTCCATGGCTCCAGACCTGAGAAAGTTTCTCATGGAACAAGGTGCAGAGAGGCTGGGTGAGTTGCTAAATGTTGCTGAAAGGTATCAAGCAGCTCAAGCAGAGGTAACAGGTAATAAAAAGAAACAAGTGGATAACTTTAGGGCACCACAGAACTTTAATAAATTTGATCCTAGGGATCAAAATAAAGGTAAGCACCAATTTGATAGGCCACGGTATGACAATAAAAAAATAAATTCCCACAATTCGATGAAAGGAAATATGATGAAAGAAAATCTTTCAACCAAGGAAAAAGGTGGTGTAAGAATTGTCAGATGGACAATCATGACACTGACCGTTGCAGAAGGAAACCTGTGTATATGGCAACCCTTCAGGTCAGGTCGACCTCAAGACAGGAGGAGGATATTATGTTAGATACCACTCCAGAAGAGATGAGGAAGGCACAGGCTGGGGATAAAAAAAACACTCAAGCCTTGTTTCAGAAAATTGTCAACTTGTCATACAACTCCAGGCAAGGGAGATTTTTACATGAAAAACAAGTTGATGTATAGGAAGACTGGAGCTAGATCCAATGGTCACGGACAGCTGGTTCTTCCAAAAGATATAGGACAGAATTAATAAGGAGCCTACATGTGAAACCAGATGGGGACCATGAGAAGATAGGTACCATCATTCAAAAGGTGGCTCACAATTATTATTGGCCCAAAGCAAGATGGGACATTGAAAATTTTGTAGAAAGGTGTAGCATAGCACATGAGGGAACACCCACAAGTGGGAACATGGATCAGGACCTGGACACGCCACGGGGCAAAATTAGGCCTGATAATAAAAAAAAAATAGATTTGATAAAGTGGACCAAATGGAATGGGAAGCCCCTTTTCACGGACAAGCTTCACTTAACTGTTTTACAATGGCCACTATGCGGAGAGTGCAAAAAGATGTCTTACCCCAGGATAAGCCGAAATCCCTCAATCGGACTTAAACAAACTGGAGGAAGAGGATGTAGAGAGGAAATCTCTCATCAAGAATTTTAAGAGGGGAGAAAGCCCCAAAAGAAAAATTGGTAGCGGTCGTTTTGTGAATGATAATTCTGGGAGGAAAAATCATCACTATAAAGCTTCAAGTGGAAGAGACCATACCGGTGCATGGACAAATAGGTCCACACAATTAAAGGTCCATATGTAGCTTTGTTAAGAACGTGGACTGATGAAAAGGCAGAGGAAAACATTACATCTTCATACCAATATGTGAATGAGCTGACCACTCGGTTGAAAAACTGGCTGGAAACTTGCCAATGAAAATTTGAAACAAGCCAGGAAGAAACATGCTGCCTATTATAACAGGAAGGCGAAAGACAGAAATTTGGCTGTGGGAGAGAAAGTACTGCTTCTTTTGCCCGGGAGTCAGAATAAGTTACAAATTGGATGGCAGGGTCCATATACAGTTCTAGAGAAGGTGTCTAGAACAAATTATAAGATAGATAAGAAGGGGAAAGAAAAAAATCTATCATGTGAATCTCCTGAAGAAATATTTGGAAAGAGAACATCAGGAAGAGACACACTTGTTGACCTTGTCCATCGCCATGGAGATGAAAAAGGAACCACTTTCATCATTTGAATATCCATTACACCCCTGTGAGACAGCAGCACAGGTGAAAATCAGTACACATTTAACGAAAACTCAGAAAGAGAGAGTGCAACAGGTTCTAAATAATCATGCAGAGGTGTTAACAGACCGACCAGGGCATACAAACCTATTGGAATATGATATGAAACTCATAGACTCCACACCTGTCTGTATGAAACCATATTCGATTCCGTTTGCTAAGGAAAAAGCTTTGAAGGAAGCGATAGACTATCTATTGAAGGAAGGAATTATTTCGCACAGTGAGTCTTCGTATAGTTCCGGTGTTGTACTCTTAAGGAAGCCCTCTGGAGAACATAGACTCTGTATAGATTACAGGAGACTGAATGCTATTACAGAAGGACAGGTGGATCCATTGCCGGATACAAATCAGCTGTTTGCCAGACTAAATAAAGCTAAATATTTCTCAAAAGTGGATCTGAGTAAAGGATACTATCAGATTCCAGTAAAGCCTGAGGTTAGACCATACCTAGCTTTTAGTACCTCAGAAGGAAACTATGAGTTTAATAGATTGCCATTTGGATTGAAGAATGCGCCTAGTGTCTTCTCTAGAATGATGAGAAAA
Organism: Oreohelix idahoensis; assembly: GCA_024509875.1. Lineage (NCBI taxonomy): Eukaryota > Metazoa > Mollusca > Gastropoda > Stylommatophora > Oreohelicidae > Oreohelix > Oreohelix idahoensis. The sequence continues at coordinate 98,540 of JAMPIV010003197.1, read as the reverse complement.
TTATTGGATCCTCTGAATAATCCCTGTATAACAAATTTTATGGATGATATCCTTATAGCAACAGAAACAGTTGAGGAACACATTGACTCTCTGAACATGCTGTTTGATCGACTTAGGGAGGCAAATTTAACAGCCCGACCAACCAAATGTTGCGTTGGATGTAAAGAATTGGAATTTTTGGGACACACAGTTTATCAGGGAAACATGACCCCTGACCCAAAGAATTTAGAAAAACTACAGAAAGCCCCGAGACCACAAACCAAGAAGGACGTGAGATCCTTTGTCTCATTATGTGGTTTCTACCAGAAGTATATCAAAAACTTTAATTCCATATGTGCACCGTTAACTGAATTGACACGTAAAGGACATCCAGATCGCATTACATGGACTCCACAATGTGAAATGACTTACCAAGAATTGAAGGAAAAGCTCACAAGTAAACCCATTTTGAAATTACCTGACTTAAGTCAAGAATTCATAGTAAGGACGGATGCAAGTAATATTGGGTTAGGTGCAACTTTACTACAGAAATCAGATGCATTGGATGGGGAATTAAGCCCAGTGGCATATGCTAGCAGAAAGTTGAATAAAGCTGAAATCAACTACTCAACTAGCGAAAAAGAATGTCTTGCAGTAATATGGGCAATAAAGAAATTCAATATTTATCTATATGGGAAGGCATTTAAGTTGCAAACTGACCACAAACCTTTATCGTTTTTAGCACAGGCTAAGCATGAGAACTCTAGGTTACTCCGATGGTCTTTGCTTCTGGCTCCATATAATTTTAGCATTGAATATATATCTGGAAAAACCAATCTGGGAGCGGATTTTTTAAGCCGCCATCCGTGTGATGAGAATCACCGTAAACCCCAGAAATAATAATAAATTTCTCTATGTGTATATAGAATAAAGGACTGACATATAATGTCTGTTTTAAGAGGGGAGGTGTCATGAAATATTCTAATCCACATATATAAATTATTAGGTAAATATGAAGCCTAACAAATAAAATTAATAAAGAGAAGAGCAATGGTAAAATGACAGTGCTGTCACAAGGAATGTACTCGAAATCCCCCTTGTTTTCTGCTTCGTCTGCAAATTGTAACGCTTTCACGTTGATATAAAAGCTTACTGTATTATTACCCGCTTTCTTCAATGAAACGTGTGCTGTATTTCTTGGAAAAACATTGAGAGGCCCTGCGTAATGACCTAAATTAATCCTAACATTAATTATATTACGTTACCAAAACGAACGAACAGATGGACAAAAGGATAGCGAGAAGGGAGAGGCAGAAAGCCGAACACTAAACACGCTTCGCGCGATACGCAAATGCTGCCATCACGCGTGTAAGTCTACATGCACTAATTTTTTTTTCAGACGGACAGTGATAAAATACACTACCCTTTCCCAGAGTTAGGTTTATAAATCATAACAGACTCTTATTAGAAAAGATAACAATAGATGGGTTTACGTTTGAACACATAACAGTACCCAGACAGCACATCTTCGAAACAGGAGGTAGAAGAAATTGCATATTTTGAACGCAGCCACGTAGCTCCTTTAAATTAGTATTTTTGGGTTCCTTAGGGCTTGCTGACAAAGAATATGTAAAACGTTACGCAAATAGTCCAGGAATTAATAAATTATACCCAAAATAAAATATTGGGGGTGCCTGACAGCATAAAATCATTTCTGCTCATAAGATTTTTTTTTTTTACGTGTTTGAAAAAAATTTACGTTACAGAAATAGCCTACCATGTAAACTCCAAATTGATTGGAGCGCAACAAATGAAAGCCTAACCACGATTGGTCGGGCTATAAATACTATCTTGGTTGTTAGGGGAGACGGGCAAAGATAACATTTTTTCAAACACTTGTCGAAACGTGGCTCATTGGCCAGTCTCGCTGATATACACACTTGGGAGCGTTAGTTCGAAACCACTTGTTTAAATACACTTGATAAAGCGTCAGTGCGTTGAAGCCAGCTTATTTTTGGCTCAATAAAAGCCTGGAAGATAAGCAGATGGAAATTTGTGCCAGTTTGTGCCAGAATTCATTGCTAATCAACGTATCTGTGTTATTCGTATGAATTGTGGTAAGCTTGAACCATTTAATATCTTTTAATGAAAATTGAATGTGAATTGTTGATTTATGCCTGTATATATATGTGTAGTTCAGTGGCAAACGTGAGGTAAAGCCTAAAATGCTCCAGCCTGAACAGAGGGTGTCGGAGAGAAGTAAAACGGCATGGAATGGCCAAACAGTACACTGACACCTGGATGATTGACTAGAAAGAAATAATGCTGGAAGTGCAGAGGCGTAGTAACCATTAGGAAGGGTAATACTGGAATAAAGTATTTCAGATGAAGCTGACTGTTGGCCTAACGCTCTGAACGCAATGTTTGTGATGTATTGTGATCAGTGTAAAAAGAAAATATAAATTAGTTATGAAGTAGAAGGTACATCCTTCTTGATTTCAGGGACAGTGGTCTTGATGGTACTGAGCAGCACCTGGTCAGAGCTTTGCTGAATCCAGTGTCGGACAGCATACTCCTTGGTCCTTTTAGCTATCAGTGAGGTGTCTCCAGAGCCCAGAGGAGAATTCGAGCAGAGGAGTCCTTTCCTGCCGCCATCACGCCAGATAAGCTAAGTTGGCCAGCTGAGCTCAACATTATGTCCCCTCATCTTGAACTGACTTTATAAAATTAACATTAAGAGGGGAATTTACTTGTCTTAAAATCAGGAACTGTGAACATCTCCAATACTGGTCCCTAAAGACAAACTATTGAAGTCATGATGACAAATACCAACAGAGCTTGAACAAAACAAAACCAGTATTACCTCATTTTACTACTACACAACTGACACACATAGAACATTTGTAATAATATATGTCACTACAATATTCATATTAAATACATTCTGTACATAACTTGTAATTTAAATTGATTGTGATTCCTGATTCCCTTGTAGTTGAATCAGGACACATATTCATTCATGCCAGTAATGAATACATATTGTTATTTGAAAGTTATCAGTGTTGTCAAGAGTAGTGGATTACATTAAATTGTTTATCTGTCTGTTGTTGTGACTTATACTTCTTCATACACATACCCTAGACACATAACGTAGCATCACACTATTCCAGAATAATTCTGACTGAGATAAAGAGATATGTGGTAGCAAGTAAGGTTATCTATAATACACTACTCTTAATAGATATAGATACCTTCACAGCTGATCTCAGTCAGTACACTAAGTCCCCTATAAATATTTATAACATCCCACTTCACCACAGTCGTAGACATCTATTCTTGTTAGCAAACTGCCTTGCCTTCTCTTTAGCAATTTCTGATGAAGCGGTTGCTAGCTTACATGCCTCAATGATCTTTTGTCTAAGAGCAATGACATACTCATATGAGGATTGAGTTTCATCGCTAATATCATCGGCAGTGATGAGATCGTGTAATAAAGACATAGGGCCGCGTGGACGCGCGCCAAAGACAAGTTCGAAGGGAGAAAATCCTGTGTGTTCATTGGGGACTTCTCTATAGGCAAAGAGAGCCGCGGGCAAAACCCTGTCCCAATCTTGAGGATGATCTTCAGTTATCTTACCAAGCAAAGTCTTGAGCGTTCTATTCAGACGCTCAACTAACCCATTAGACATAGGATGGTAGATACTACTGAGAGATCGTTCAATATGTAAGGTAGACATTACCTGTGACATAGTGTCAGATATGAGTTGAGTGCCATGGTCTGACAATATTTCTCTGGAGAACCCCAAGCGAGAAAATATCAACCAAAATGATGGATAGGCGCAGCATGTCGTGGTCCTCTAGATTTGACCTCCTGACATACCTTGCATGATCGGCAGTAAATACGAATGTCCTTATTGACAAAAGGCCAAAAGAAAGCCGCAAGGACTCTCGACTTCGTACGGGCAAAACCCATATGTCCAGCACATTGCGAGTCATGAGCATGTTGTAATATTTGGACTCTCATGCTCTTGGGAACAAGAATTTGCGAATGTGCCGACGTAGTCGAATCTTGTACCATACGTACAAGTACGCCGTTTCTCATTGCAATCCAAGATTTTCTATTTGTATCCTGATTCGGATCACCTTTCTTCGCAAGAACGAAGAATTTTTTTAAAGAAGGATCTTCTTCTTGCAATTTTATGAAAGAGTCACGAGTGATTACTAAGTGACTATCTTGGCTATCAACTTCATTATCACTATTCAGTGAAGTTTCGGGTGTTTGTAGAGCTTGTGCTCTTCTAACTACTGCATTTGTAGCTTGCATGTTATTATCTTCCCAAGCAGCAATCTGCTGTGGGGTACACTCCCTAACTCCGTGAATACGACCAATAATAAGGTCCGCAATAGGATTAGGTAAGAGACAAGCATGCACATCTCCAGTAAAGAAAGGAGTGGCAATGCGAATTACAGCAGTAGGATATTTCTCTAGAGTGCCGCCAAATGTGACACATTTAATAACCCTTCCTGTAGCACAAGATGGATCTACAAGCGATTGTCTAACACCAATAGTGGTGCATCCGGAATCGAAAAGTAGTGAGACCGGAGTATCATTAACAAGACCCTTATGTAGAATTAAAGAACCCCTCCCGTCATGCGCAACAGCAGCAGGAAGAGCGGGAAGTGGGTGACCACAACTCAAAGTAGTTATGGTACCCGGTTCGAATAAAGTACTGCATTGGGGGCATTTGTTTGCTCTCTCAAAGTCAAAAGCAGAACTAGTGACAGCGTCAAAGTTTTTACTATCAACAACATGATTACAGGCTCCCTCAGTTTCCTGTTGTACAGCATTAGCCTGCTGATATCTCTTTTTTTTTTTTTGTGTTGAGATCTACCCCGACTATTATTACCTCTGAAGTTATCAGAGTTATTATTATCTCTGCAGTTATTATTGTCTCTATTGTAATTGTTATCCTGGTTCGAATTCCAGTTTCCACGATTACTATCATGTTCACATTGATGCGAACATCTATTTGTTTGGTTCTGAGGTCTTCGGCAGGAATAACCTCTATTACCATATCCTCTTTTGAAATGCTTATAATTATTAGGGTGATAGTAACGAGTACTATCAGGTTGTCTCCAATTCTTCGAAGAAGAATCACCATGAAATTGGTTTCCATGATTTTGACAGAAATTACCGCTACCCTTTCTATCAAAATTTTGTTGGGATCTACGAGCAAAGTTTTGACCATACGGAGCTGCCGAAGCAACTGGTAAACCTTCTTTCACCTTAGAGTTACCCATGGTTATGTGTGGGTGCGCAGTTACGTATTGGCAACAGAAATCTTCCATTTCTTTTATTGTTTTAGTTTACGTTCATGAAGGAAAGCAAGGAAAGACTCATTGACAGACGACATGACTTTGTCTCTAAGTATTAAGTCCATAAGTCCTTCATAAGTTTTTTCCGTCTTAGATAGTTCAACCCATCGTGAGAAAGTAATGCGTATTCTTGCAATAAACTCGGAGAATTCAACTCCATTTTCAGGTAACATGTTTTTAAATTGTAGACGATAGCCGTCTTCGTTAAGATGATATTTCTTTAACAAAGCGGCCCTGACAACCTCATAATTGTTCTTGTCAGGTTCATCCACCATATTTAATATACTTAGAGCTTTACCTGTCAGTATCCCTGATAACTGATAAACATATTTTGCTTTGTCTATGTTATGAGCTGTACATGCTTGTTCAAATCTGTCCAGATAGAACATTATGTCATCACTGGAAGGACTAAATGTTGGTAACTTAATCTTAAAAGTATCATTATTAGCCTTCCCAGAAGATGAACCCTTGTTTGAATCATTACCATTACTCATGCTCGTCAATTTCAATTTTTCCAACTCTAAAGCTAAGAGTTTTTCTTCATGTTCCATTTTTGCTTTCCTCTCATCAGACTCTCTTTGTAACTTCCTTTCTTCAGCTTGAGCCTGCATTTGAAGTCTTTCATTTTCAGCTTCTTTTTCAAGTCTTTTATTTTCAGCTTCTTTTTCAAGTCTTTTATTCTCAGCCTCTAGCTGTAGCTTTCTTTCCTCAGCTTCTGATTCCCTTTTTTGTTTTTCCATTTCCATTTGGAATCTCTTTTCATCCACCTGCATCTGCAGTTTCTTTTGTTCAGCTTCCATATGCAGTTTCTTTTGTTCAGCTTCCATTGCTTTATCATATCGAGCAGTTGCAAATTCTTCTAACTTATCACCAGTCTTCCCAAGCAATTTACCCTGCTCAATAAAGTGCTCAAATGTAGACATGTTGTCTAACATATGAGTCCAAAACCTGAAATAATTAACTAATTTATTTCAAACCTAAGTGTAACAAGTCTTAATTAAGCACTTGTATATTTACATCACATTATATTATCCCAGTCTCTGTGGGAAACAAGTCTCCAATCAAAGAACTTGTATATGAAATATCAGCACTCAATTCTTGATCATAAGTGCACTTCTCATTCAATAGTGCACGACACTATTCATCATTCATTTATCATCAGTGTAGTAGTAACAGTGCATTAGCATAGCCCATTAACTAATTACTATAACTGTAAACAATGACTATGTAAACACATGCAGAATGTAAACATTGAAAATGTAAACAATACAAACAATGTAAACAATAACAATGTAAACAATAACAAAGATCAGCAACAATACAAAAACTTTCGCAGAAATCAACTAAAAATAAAGCAGAAATTAATGAAATATCACAAAAAATGTGACGATATCTGCGATAGAATTAAACAAAATACATGACACCACAGTGTATAAACAAAAATGTTGTATGAAACTAAATTATAGACAAGAGGAGGCTAACAAATACAAACAAATCACAACAAAACTAAAGAATGTGAAATAATAACGAAAACAATATTAAAACATGTCATCACAGCTAACATAAATAACAACAGAAGTCGCTTAGCAAATTCCAGTATCGGAAATTTGCAAACCCTACAGAAAACGCTCACAATAGACGACCTCTATGACGTGGCATAATCTAACGGAGACACCACCCAACCGAGAACCCGCTGAAATATAAACATATAAATATACAAATAACATATAGACATATAACATATAGAATGAGATGATACACAGAAGACTCAGCAGAAGAATAAGGGCACAGTTTACATACAAACAGGCCACTTAACTTAAAGGCTTCCAATCGTAGAACAGCAGAAAAACGGATGTCAATCAACGTCCTAAAGAGCGAAGCTCCAACGATGATGGCACATCTGAACTGCTTCCACTGCTAACACGATGGTACAAGAGCTTCTGACATACTGTGTGTTGAGTTGTTTCGGCACTTGACCTTCTAATCCAAAAGTAAGTTGATGGAAATCGGTACTTGGCCTTCTTCAGAAAACAACCCGTTTCAACCGGCACTTGACCTTCTCAAAAAAACGACAGCACTGGAACCTTGACAGCAGCAACTTGCTTGACTTGCGTAAAAGATAACAGCAGTCCGAGTTATCCGGCAACATGTAACAACGCCGGGTACTGTCAAATTCTTGTTTCCGTCAAAAAATTGAAATTTTGACTTTTACCGGGCAACGCCGAGTACTTTGAAAATTTTGAAGATGTTGACTGTATTGAAGAATGTTAATTTCTTGAAGGATGCTGATGAATTCTTGTTGAAAATGAAGTGGGTAAGGGACCCCGTGTTTGCTAGTACCAGAATCAAACCAGCTTATGGCCACCAAATGATGCGTGATGCCATATGATGATGGATGGCATCCGCATGTCTGGTTTTGTGTAGTGTGTAGATGTGTTCAGTCAAAACAATGTTCATGCAACAATAACAGGGCAATCCACATAGGACGTCAGTAAACTCACGACGTATAAAGTCAATGAGTCTTGAAACAGCCGTTGACGTTTTTCTTCATTATTTATTGTGGACGCCACAGTGACAAAATGGTTACGCAAATGTGTAGGCACATCAAACAGTCATTATCACAGCAACATTCAATACAGCAATAAACGGTAGACAGCATTACAATGATGAGTCAGATGCATGTTATATTTCATAGTGCTGTAAATGTAGTCAGGTGGAAAACTCCATCCTTTTCTATAACAGCCAGGAGATAACCAGATGTATGAGATCAGTTCACTCTCCTTAGTTTGACTTCAGCAAGACAGACACGTCTGCCGAAGTATAAATAATGTCCTCAAGAATATCCTCTAGATAATAAAGGTTTTCTAAACCTAGTTCATTTAACAAAGTAGCAAGTAATGGTCCTTGGTACATGCATCAACCGATGCAGTACAATGCAGCGACATGTGAGCTGGGAAAAAACATCTCGTGACGACGACTTTCGGAGACAGGCTATGAATCGAAATCGCTCACGACCCAAAATCGATAGAGTTAATGAAAAAGTCAATTTACCTTGCTTTCATGAAATACACAGAAATATCACGCCTCCCGACATGTGGGAAAACACTAGAGGTATTATCTCGACTAAACGAAATATCCATAAGAGGACTACACATCCCTGACAGAACAAAAAAAAGCGGAGATCCCCTCTTCAACGAGGCATCTCTTTCGCCATTCCAAATCGCTCACTCCCACTAGTGGTGGGCGGAAACCGATCGACAAACAACAAGACAAGTCATGCGCAGTCCAGCGCAAAAATGACCACAGCTCAAAAGTTAACTGCATTCGATACCAACGCGAGAAGACAAATGCTTACCGAGAAAAGTGACTATAAATTACAAGCAGTTGTTGCCCTTGCGTTATAAAACAGATATTGAAATAAAACGATGTTGCGAGAATTTATCACGCAACATATAGGTTTGTTGAAGACCTATGCTCCTTGGGGAACTAAAGGTAATGAATGAATGAAAGAAAGGCACATTGCCGAATTACAGTCGCTAACAAAACATTTAAACATTGACAGGCATACGTAAAACTAACAAGCAGTACTCCTATATAGAATTGTCTTAAGTGTCCCGTCCTAAATAAATTCATACCAAACTTGCAATCTTTTACGGAAAAGCCGCGCACATCGTCGTGGGAACTAAATGCACGCTGATTGAAGTAACGCGCATTTCTCACCTTCTCTAAATGGCGTTTGTTTCAGAAATATTCACGCCTGTTTTGTGAAACAATTTCTGGAATTTTCCCCATTTTATATTTAGCAGACGGTCATGCGGGAAAGTATAAATAAGTATCGGAATTGTGACAAAACGTCTGAACATGCTCTTTTGTGTGATCTCTCACACTTCAGCCCTCCGGCAGTATCCTTTCTTTTTCTTCATTTTCTCACGTCGCTTTTATTTGGCATAAATCATGCCTTTTTATTCGTTATTTTCACTATTTTGCTCTATGCTGAACATAGCATGGTGAATTCTCTAACACGCCACTCCCCTATGGCAGTATTTGCTATGGGAGTAATGCGTATCTTATTGTTTCACACTCCACTGCCAGACTGTTGTTACGATTCGCCAGGTTTGGTGACCCGGCCAGCGATAATATTTTATCGCCTAATCTGTCTGACCGCCAGTGGAAACGGGGCGGTCAAACATTTGACCCCATTGGAACTTTCGGCGGAAACACAGCTGGGATTTGAAACTAAGTATTGTGAGATATAATCTAACAAACTCAGAGTCACAGCACACCGAACAGACAGACTGTATCGCAGCGTCAACTCACACCTCCTACAAGCCAGAGGAAAGAGGATAGGACATCATTACACAATTATAAGTACCAGATCGAGTATTGGGCAACTTTGGAATTCACAAGTAAACCCGCCATTTTAATACAAGACTGGAAACTTGGGAATTTTATCACAAGAAGCCATAAGAGGAATTTTACAAACAGTTTTCCCAGGCCAGGAATTCGCAGAACACCAGCCGTCAGAGGAATTAACTCATATTTCCCAGACCAAGTCATGAGGAATTATACAAACAGTTTTCCCAGGCCAGGAATTCGCAGAACACCAGCCGTCAGAGGAAGTAGCTCATATTTCCAGACCTTAAGTGATTCGAACAGCATCTAAATACAGGGCTGTGGGTCCATTCTAATCTGCGCCAGGAGAAGTGTGTATTCCCCAAATTTTGGGTTCGTGGTTACAAGACATCAGATTTCAGTACTGAAGTTCCTACACCACTAATGTGACAGAAGAGTATCCCCACCAACCGCCTACAGCGGACGAATTACGTGAAGAAGTGACGGAAACCACGGCTGCAGGACTCACCTGGAGCTAAGTTGTGTATAACTGGCTACAGCAAAAATACGGACATTATTCTTATTAACGCCCTACCAAAACCTCAATGAGGAAAAATTTAATATCACTATCACCCCATTTAATCCTTATTTTAACTTGTTGAACTACTTGACTATTAAATTTGTTGTATGTTATTTTGCACTAAACAATAATAGTTGATTCAGTTTATGTGTACGAAAGCAAACGTATGAGCCAAATTTTCTTGATAAATACATATATATATATATAAATATAGAGCCATTAATTATAAGAGGGAATTCGTTGGATTACTCCAACTGGGGGCTTGACGGGCCAGAATCATAGCATAACCCCTTCACAAAAGGCGACGGACCAGATAATAAGTTAACAAATTTGTTCAGCCCTTAAGCAGCGTTTGTTTCTTGACTTCTGGGAATATCTTGTGAAGGCTCCCCTAAGGTAGAACCGTCATTCATCTTCTATCTACATCTTTGCCAAGAGTAATCTTGCGCGCAGATAGATACCTTGGACGACCTACATTTAGATACGCTTGCGTTGTGACCATTAGTGGACTACTACTGCAAAGCAAGGGGAGGCAATCCCGTGACAGGAATCTCCAAAATATATACTTACCTAGAGAAGGATCATTGCATATCATAGACTTTACGTGCCATTGTTTACTTCTGAAGGAAATTAGAAAGAAATTAAATTGCTACAGGAGAATTAGTGACGTCATCAGGCTATGCAGCGGGAAGAGCATACCATAATTATTTTTCGCCATGTTTTGACAGGGTTACTTGCTCGTAGATGATAGTCATAAATACAGGTCAAGGTTATACATACACCGACCATCTTAAACTTACGACTATAAACATAATAACAAACATAAACGGTGCGGTTTAAAAAAAAAATGTGATGCATCTTACTAGGAGAAAGGACTAAGAGAAATGCCAACGTTACGACCACAAGGCTTTCTTTATGAAGAAACAAATTTAAAAAAAAAAAACAGACGAGAAAGAAGGTTAAAGACATATACATGAATACAAATGATGAGACAAGAAAATGGGAATACCCGAGATAGCTGCCAGAGAAAATCCAGTTCACAAATATAAACACACTCAAATGCCACATACACATATTGATACACATACATAATGCTGGGGTATGTCACATTTCATTACGAAACTACATACCCTGATGCGCATATATATCCAAACCAACTTATACACACTAACGACCGTACAAACATCGTCGACCCACCATAGATTAAGAAATATACTTTTTTTTTCTTAACCAGCGGCACTTGGGCTTTCAGCCCTTCGGCCCAATGACATGTCATTGCGAGGCTGGGGAGCCTGTGGACTTTTCCTTTAAACCCGGTCAGGAGCTTCGCTCCTTCCCATCCACAGAGGGTTTATCTCACGAGCCGTTCAGGTTATTCAGTCAAAATCCCGGTCGATGACACTTCTACAAATGCCCGCGCCCGGACTTGAACCTTAAACACCTGATCGCTAGCGCAGTGTGGTAACCATTACACCAGCGCGGCTCCCAAGAAATATACATAAGTGGAGGGAATCAAAATGTACAGATAGTCCCACAGAAGGTACTGCCGTAGGGAGGTAAAGTGTTAGAGATTTCAATATACCAATATACTAGGTCCAGCATACAGAGGTGTGATGACTAGTTCCCTTCCTCGCTGCCTTTTCCTTCCCTAACTCAAGAGCAGCCAGGTACCCATTTACAGCTGGGTAGACTGCAGGGTATCGATACGGTGAATCGAACCCGGCACTTTTGCGGCGAGAGACCAGAACTCTAACCACTCTGTCAGTCGACGCACATAAGATAAAAACAACAATCAAGAAGCTGCAGACTGTCGTAAATGGGTATTGTCCCAGATTGAAGCTTTGAAATAGTTACAAGATCACCATTGCGGAACTGAAGACAAGAACCAGTGGAACAAGAGATTAGAAGAATACTGGCGATGTACAGGATACAGATTGTGGACACCTGGTGCTAGCATTACAAGGCAGGCTTTGTTCTGGAACCCCCAGGGTAAGAGAGACAGAGAGAGGTCGTGAAGCACATGGAGATGAGAACATAAATGATGACAGTAAGAAAGACCCTCAGCTGATGACACGGGCCAAGAGAGCTTGGGATGAGTTTATTGAAAACCTATGATAGGAAACTCTTTACAGAGCGATACAACAGGAAGCAATCTGATCATCAGAAGAAGTCCCCCCGTCCGACAAGTGTTTCGGCCCTATATACTTCTTTACACTCTAAGGGGGGCGGGCCCACTTGGGTCATGACTCCCAAGCGTCTCAGCTTCCTGTTGTCTTGCATCGAAAATGAACCCATTTCACTTATGGTAGCAACTTTAAATTCCACAACTCCGCCAGCCGTGGAGGCAATTGTGAAAGTAACAAAGAGAAGACAAATTATTCCGTTCGTTCCGTCGCACACACTGAGACACCAGCGCGAAGTCAACGAGTCGCCACTGCGCGTTCCCCACTGGACTTTTGATACTGACACCCCTTATAGTATACACCGCTTGTCGCCCCTGAGTCGCAGCCCGTTCACTAGTCCACCACAAACCTCAGCGTATTGTGGACTTAGAAAAATTCCTGGTGTTTTCTGTACCGCAGCGTTTATTGTTACGATCTCCATTCCCCATTGGTATTAGGGAAGCTTAATATTCACGAATGAACAAGAAAATGCATACATTAACATACTCGTACATGTATACTTCTTCTTCTTTGATCCATAACCGCCAACCGTCAAAGCAGTCAGCGGCCATCACGCCTGGTGGCGTCCTGTAGGGCAGTAACAAATTGATTCCACCTTGCTCGGTCGGCGGCCATCCTTCGTACAGTGCCCAACTCTGGTTCATTCTTTGCATCTCGGCTTCCACAGTTCTCCGCCAAGTTGTTTTAGGTCGGCCTCTCTTTCGCTTTCCCTCGGGGGTCCATAGCATAGCTGTTCTTGTGATGGTATCAGGGTCCCTTCTGAGGACATGGCCAACCCAACTCCAGCGTCTGCCAGCCATGATGGTATGCATGTCCTCCTGGTTACTCCGAATAAATAGTTCTTGGTTGCTGATAATGTTTGGCCAAAAGATTCGGAGAATTTTCCTTAGGAAGATTGTGTGGAAGGAGGACAGTTTCGACATTTCCTTCTCTGTTACTCTCCAACATTCCGCACCATAGAGAAGCACAGAAAGTACACAGCTCTCATACAGTCTTAATTTGGTGTTTGTGCTGTACTGGGAAGACTTCCAAATGTTGTTGAGAATAGCAAAGGCTGTTCTCGCTTTATTCATTCTGTTGTTAATGTCTTTGCTTGTTCCGCCGTCAGGTGTTACTATGTATCCTAGGTAAGTAAATGTGTCTGTCTATTCTAACTTCTGGTTTCTTACTGTTATTGGCTCAGGATTGCTCACATTTAGTGTCATGACTCTGTCTTCTTCAGATTGATGTTCAGGCCAACCTGCTGGCCATTCTTATTCAGTCTATCGGTTTTTTTCTTGAATGTGTTGATGTGAATGCGCGAGTAGTGCAATGTCATCTGCATATAATGTTGTCCATCGAATTGAGTAATGTAACTTTCGAAGTGAAAACAGGAATACGACAGGGATGCCCCTTATCAACAAAATTATTTTTGACAGCCATAGATTGGGTGATGCGCCAGACAACAAAGGGAAGTCCAAGAGGAATTAGTACATGTATACACTGTCGGGCATTTAGACGCTAACCAGTGATAAGAAACTCTATACAGAGTGATACGACAAGAGGCAATCTGATTATCAGAAATTCTTCCCCCGTCGGACAAGTGTTTCGGTCTTCTTTACACTCTGAAGGAAGGGGGGGGGGGGGGGGGGGAGAGGGGGGGGGGGGGGGGGGGGGGGGGGGGGAGGGGGGGGGGGTTGGTGGGGGGGGGGGGTGGGGGGGGGGGGGGGGGGGGGGTGGGGGGGGGGGGGGTGGGGGAAGGGGGGGAGGGGGGGGGGGGGGGGGCGTGGGGGGGGGGGGGGGGGGGGGGGGGGGGGGGGGGGCGGGGGGGGGGGGGGGGGGGGGGGGGGGGGGGGGGGCAACTTTGGTCATGACTCCAAAGTGTCCGCCTGCTGTTGCCTTTTCCTGCCTGCGCTGCGAAATGAACCCACTCCACCTTGGCTGCGACTATTAACTTCAATCCTTGTTTTATTCATACTGCCAGCTTGAGGCAATTGTGAAAGTAACCATTATGTTCTATATATAAATTACTGTCCTGAATTCCATAGCCCGTTTCGGTTGTTCCACAGCCAACACGATGCCCTTTCTGCCGTTTCACCGAGCCTTTTAAGTGCCCTCGTCTCCCACACTCAACCACGGCTGTGGAGTCGGAGTCGGAGTCGAGGAGTCTATCACTTTTTAGTGGAGTCAGAGATGGTAAAAATTGTCTCCGAATTTTACGAGATTTAAGTCGAGGCAGATCTACGTTTGATCCATGCAAAAAAAGGACGGGAGGGGGGGGGGGGCGGCGGCGCTTAAAAAATTTAAAATAGCATTTTAAAGTAGTAGAACTCCTAAAAACACTTTAATGTTAAAATACATCAATTTTTACATAAATATAGAACATTTCAGTTGCTTCTGCGCACAAATAAAGGTTTTACCACAATTGGAAATTTTTTTGTCAAATTTTAGTCTTCTTCCTATTCTTTCACCCGAATTCTCTCTTTTATTATCTCTGTATTTCATTTTTCCTGTATATTTTTCATCCATTCGTTTTGCGAATATTATTTTCATATAATTCGCAAACTTTACCTGTTTTCCTTTCCCTAAAACTGAGAATCGCACCTGGGTGGTATTGCGTACATGTCAGTCGCGCTGGTCGGACGATAGGCGTGAATTTACAGCATTCGCTAGACATTCGTCTGAGGGTCTCTGGCCTGGGGCGTGAAAATTCACCCGAGGGACATGGAAAGTAGACAGAGAGTCTGCATTTCAGTAAACGCATGAGGTTTTTTCGTCAGAAAAAAAAAACCCGGCTTAGCGTGAAAATCCACTCCGCACTGCAGACGGTGGTCTGAGATTTGCAACTCATGCAAGCCCTCGGCCACTGATGGCTGTTACGTCACGCGATAAGCGGACGAAGGTGTTATACGGACAGGGGAGACTATTTCGCTTGGCGAAATAAGATTAGGATCCTGTGTCCGATTTTAAAGATATTGGCCAAGTTTGAAACTTTAATTTCATTCTCGCTCATAGACTCACAGTAGATAGGTTGCTCGTAAACAGAATAGCTGTTAGCGAAGATCTCAGTTTGTTTCGGCAATTTGTCGAACTTCTAGACTTCCAGAAATATTTTCAGCATTTTTATTCTTAAGTTGTGCGACTACCTGTAATTCTGTGGTTGAGGTAATTAATATGATAGATATATAGATTTTGTGAGTGTTAAAGTGTTTAATCGCTTAATTCATTTTAATCTATTTCTTTAGCGCAGAAGAGAAATAAAGTGGTAGGCTATTATATTTTTCTAGGGAAGCATTCAGTGGAAAGCAGAATAAAATTAAAATTTCTAGCTTATAACGGCAAGTGTAGCTATTTATGAATTTAATTTAACCGCTAATACTCAGTCGAGTGTATTTTTCTAAACTAACGTATAAACTCTAGAATCGAGCCTCATGAATGGTGACGGAATACGCACGTGTTCCTAATTCATGAGGATTGCTGATTTTTAAATATAACTTACGTCACGGGAAGTTTAAATGATAAGCAAAGCTCTCTGCTTGCAAGTTTAAATGTAAGTTATAACCAGTACAGATTCTGTTTATTATATTATATGTGTTATTTTTCCTCCACACAGTGAAAGTTTTGGGGTGACCCTAACTTTACCAGCACCTAGTAGTAGTTTCCATACTTGTGAAGAAATAGACAGTCCTTATTTTGAACCACGTGGGTTTCTTAAGTACCACTGGTCTAACAGTGCATATGCAACCCGAGTTAGCCAGAAATACCATATCCCAATAACGGGTTTTCAAAGACTGTAATGATAAATACTGGACCTTGGAGCCAGATCTTAATTTCTTCTAGAAAAAAACTCTACGTAATCTTTCTGCCTGGTGGCGAGTAATACTTCTAGTATTAACTAACATTTCCCGACTATATATATATATTTTTGTGTGGACAAATCTGTGGTGTGACTAAAGTGAATCCTATACTGAGGGAAGGCACCGACCTGACATTCATCATTTCTAGAAACCTACGCTATTGACACTGTGCTCTGCTAACTCCCGCGCCTGGAATAATTGTTAGGTGACTTAATCAGACATTTGAACAAATTTGCACACCCAAGTAGTCGTTCCCGGAGACTCCGAGTTAAATACGTCTTTTGGAACTGGGGACTTCTTGGCAGAAGACTGCATTTTTTTGAGTCTGTGTGAAAATCTAAAATCAGTGTGTTCCAAGAGGCAGCGAGCAAAGTCGTGAGTACAAGTATGAGAGGCCATGGCGGAATGAATGAGTGTACGCTGGTTTGAGGGATATTTTCACTATTATATCTTTGACACCCTGTTGTTGTCCTAATTTTTTTTTTCAATCTGCATAATTTGTTGCTAAGGCTAGAGTTCTTGTGTTTTTGTCTTAGGTTAAATCAGATTTTTTTCAAACTCTGTGCATATAATTACGAGATAAAACAAAGAAAAACTCTTAGACTCAAACCCTATGTATCTGTGACTCGGGCGCCATCATCTGTTCTCTTAACGGGGCCGGGCTAAACCTAGAGTTAACACTATAACGGGGCTATCATCCTTGCAACATTTCCTTGAATTTTTATGACTATGTGTATATGTATTTTCCTTGATGTACTTTCTTTGATGTTGTGAGCCGATTTTTTCCTGATATTAAAATCGCTCTTGAACTTAATAATAGTGTTTGGTCAGCTCGTTCTAGATATATATATATATCATTGTTATAGTTTTCCCACGTCTGTGTGTTTACCTGTCGTCACGTGTATGTGCGTGCGTGTGAGTGATAGAAATATACGTAATATGTATATTGGTGTAGTCTGTCTGACGCTGTAACAACTGTTGTAGAAGATAGGTGAGAGAGAGAAGAATTCTTTTCGCTTTCAGAGACAGCCACTATATCAAAAATCTATCATCTCACGTGTGTGGAAATTCTATTACCTTTCACTAACTCTCACTGAGTCTATCACCTATTCAAACCTATTCAGAAGGGACCAAACCTAGTCTTAATTCTCCTATCGAAAATCTACGACAAATGGGTTCTCGTCCGTAGGATTTTTGAACTTAGAATAGGAAGACGAGTACGACAAATGGGTTCTCGTCCGTAGGATTTTTGAACTTAGAATAGGAAGACGAGTACGACAAATGTGGACTCGTCTATCTGGATTTTGAACTTAAGATTCTGTATTCTGATATAGAGTAAGAGTGTGATGTCTTGTGACTGTGTATCTTTTAAAAAAAAAAAATATTACCCCCTAGACTAGCGATCTGTTTACGGGCGTGCTGACCACACAAACTAATAAGTTTTTTTTTTCCACAGCATCTTTGAATAATATACATTTTGGTTACAGGTTGATTTTGTCGGGATATATGTTAACTGCTGATTGTAATACTAAATGCTGGTAAAGTGGTGAGTGTATAACATTCACTGGGTACTGAGGCAGAACGGCGTTTGAACTAAGTTAAGGAGTGTGTTTCGGACTTTTTGTCCAGATTAATTCCCTCCCTTACCCGATCTGACTTCAGGGGCGAACTTATAGTGGATTTTTAAAAATTAAGGGATTATTTTTCTCTTTAATTTTTGCAATATTCTTTTGCTTTTCCACTGTAGCAACTTATTTTTCAGTTGTAATCTTAACTACCATTTATTTGGCGTAGTCGTGTTTTGCATTGAGTGCTTTATTGCCGATAATAGCAGCGATAGTTAGATTTTACTTTGGAGGAGGTATCCCAGGGTTAAGGATATCATCTTTTGAATTTTTGGTACATTTTTTTTCTCGTAAGTGGTAGGAGTCAGTGTATCCTTTTTCCTATTTTCTTTCTCCACTAGTCTCAGTCACTGACATAATATGGCCGAGAGGGCAAAACTTAGACAACTCCTCAGGGACGAAGCGAGAGAGAGAGGAGGGACTGGAAGGAGAGGAAGCGAAAGCTTTTGTCAGGGACGAACTTGAGAGATATGATGCGGAGAGGAAAGCAGAAGAAGCTAGGAGGAAAGAAGCAGAAGACCGGCTATTACAGCAGAAGAAGATTGAGGAGGAAATGGAAATTCGCAGGATGCAGCATGACGAAAGAGAGAAAGAGAAGGAGAGACAGCATGAGGAAAAAGAGAAGGAGAGACAGCATGAGGAAAGAGAGAAGGAGAGACAACATGAGTTGGCTCTTAAAGCTCTAGAACTTCAAAGTCGTGGGGCTGCCTCTACCTCCAGCAATGGAGAGTCTTCTCCTCATTCTTCCTTAACTGACCCTGCTAACACTCAATCTCTTCAACTAAATGCTATGTCTTTCACTCTTGAATCTTTTCCTTGTCCAAATGAGAAGATTGACACATGGTTAGAAAAATTTGAGAAAATTGCAACTCTGTACGGTTTAGAGGTCGCGTTGGAATATGAAACTTTCCCAGGCCCTAAAAGGTTCTGCTTATGATGTTTATTCTAAGCTGGAAAGTAGCCAACAAGACGACTACGATGTGTTGAAGAAAGCGTTACTGGAGCGCTTTGAAATGAACGCTCGCAAGTTTTTGCAACTGTTTCGCAACAGCCGGAAAGAGAATTCTGAAACTTTTCACCAGTTCTCATCTCGTCTTAAGGGATATCTAACAAAGTGCCTTGAGCTTTCGCAGCTCCCCTCTACCTATGAAGGTCTTGAGGAACTTGTTCTAACTGAACAAATAAAGAACACTTTGTCTGCTGATACCCGGAGATTTCTCGCTGAGCAGGGGGCAGAAAAACTTGAAGACATTTTGGAAAAGTCTGAGCGTTATCACAATGCGCTGGCTGAACTACCGGCCACAAAGCGAAAACCGACAGAGGAGCATTTTCGAAAACATAACCTAGAGCAATCTTCTCAGGCTTCTAACCTAAATAACCACAGAGAAACTGGACCTCAAAACCCCCCTCCTGAAAAATCCAAGTTCTACAAGAACAAGTATCCCAACCACCCCAAACAGTCTGATCAACCCGACCGCCCTACATGGCAGCGTAGCCAGAAAGGACAAGGTGGCAAAGGGAGAACCCCCGAGCACGGGACATATGATCAGACCGAGCACACCGAGCCGAAACGCATCGGATGCTTATTGACAGTCTCGCAAGGCGGAATTATTGACAGTGATTCCCAACCTGTTGGGGATAGACCCTCAACGCGAGGTACTGTTACTTTGAATGGTTCTCAAACTTCTTGCTTATTTGACACGGGGCTTTCTTATGATTGCATTGTTGCCAGAAAGCTGGTTAAACCCGGTCAAGAGACAGGAGAGACCGTCAAACTTTGTGGAGTTCGTAAGAGTGATGCACCTACAGCGCTTCCCATTGCATTGGTGGAGATACACTCTGATTTTGTCAGAGGCATGATCAAAGCAGCTGTTATGGATGATCCCATCTACCCAGTCATACTCGGCGGGAGATACGTGTGTATTGGGAAACCGGAAGAGCCGATTGTGGCAGCAGTAACTACAAGAGGGCAAACCAAGAAGGAACGGGAGCCTGCGCCTAATTTGTTACCTATGGAACTTAAAGAAGCGCAATACAAGGACCCTACTTTGGCACCCTGCTTTAGGAAACTGCCCATGGCTAAGGAACCCAAACAGCACGGGGACATTTTTTCTAAGGATGGCGTACTTTATCGGAGAACGGGCAAGCCTGACCAAGGTTACAACCAGCTCCTAGTACCGAAACAGTACAGAAGCCAAATCCTAGAAATGGGGCACTCTCTTCCCTTTAGCGGACATATGGGACAGAACGCCACAAACCAACGTATAACCACTCATTATTGGTGGCCAGGAATAAATACTGATATTATCAGATATGTCAAATCCTGTGCCCAGTGCCAACGTGTACCACCCAAGCAACGAGCACCCCCAGTCCACATGGGTGAAATGCCAATAATGGGAACACCATTCGAACGGGTTGTGATCGACATTTTAGGGCCTTTCGAAAGGACTAAAAGAAGGAACAGGTTCATCCTGACCTTAGTCGATACAGGCACTTTATGGGCAGAAGCTATCCCGCTAACATGCGCAGATGCCAAGCATGTCGCAGAAGCCCTCGTGCAGATTTTCACTCGGTTGGGATTCCCTCAGCAAGTGTTGACGGATAATGGATCTCCATACCGAAACCTGTTGATGGATGAGATCGTTAAGATCTTGAGGACCCAGCACATCCACACTAAGCCATATACTCCGGCCGGAAATGGGCTCGTGGAACGTGCTAATGGAAACCTCACCATGATGCTAAGTAAGCTGGCACAAGTGAAACCTGAAGATTGGGATCTCTGTATTCCTGCAGCATTATTTGGCTACAGAGAATCTCCTCATACTTCCACAGGATTTCCGCCAGCTACACTCTTATTCGGCAGACCCATTAAGGGCCCGCTTGAAGCCTTACTTCAGTCTCTGATAGACGAGAAGGCTGATGAGACAGTTGTCTCAGCCAGTAAATATGTGTCGGTTTTAAAGGAACGGTTGAAACTAGGGTGGGACCTAGCAACGACTAACTTTAAGCGAGCACGCACCAAGCACGCTAACCGATACAGGAAAGTCGCGGAAGAGAGAGAACTGGAAGCAGGAGAGAAAGTTTTGGTGTTGCTCCCTACCGAGAACAACCAACTGAAGATCGGATGGCAAGGGCCGTTTACCGTCCTGAAAAAGATTTCTAAGGCTAACTACCAGATCTCTATTGAAGGAAAGGAGAAGGTTTTCCATTTAAATCTCTTAAAGAGATACTTGGAAAAAACCAGTGCCAACCTCCGACCATCTCCTGACGATCGCCAAAACTGACGAAGATGACGATAGTGGCAGGGATATTCCACCGCTATCACAGGAAATCTTTCAAAAATGTCAGAAGCGGCGACGCTCTTTCAAGCGCGCATATGAGACATTCCAGGGGAACAAAACGTTGGGGCAGACTTCATGAGTAGGACTTGCACAGAGATGGAGGGGGAAGATGAGAGGGAAGAGGACAGACACCCTTAAGCTACGGTTATAGGAAATTAAACTCCATAACGTAGACATGGAGTGCTTCCATATCTTAAAGGGGGGAGGCTCTGTCACGTAGGGTTTATATTCATTTAATTTCCTACATCTTCTTCCTATTCTTTCACCCGAATTCTCTCTTTTATTATCTCTGTATTTCATTTTTCCTGTATATTTTTCATCCATTCGTTTTGCGAATATTATTTTCATATAATTCGCAAACTTTACCTGTTTTCCTTTCCCTAAAACTGAGAATCGCACCTGGGTGGTATTGCGTACATGTCAGTCGTGCTGGTCGGACGATAGGCGTGAATTTACAGCATTCGCTAGACATTCGTCTGAGGGTCTCTGGCCTGGGGCGTGAAAATTCACCCGAGGGACATGGAAAGTAGACAGAGAGTCTGCATTTCAGTAAACGCATGAGGTTTTCGTCAAAAAAAAAAACCCGGCTTAGCGTGAAAATCCACTCCGCACTGCAGACGGTGGTCTGAGATTTGCAACTCATGCAAGCCCTCGGCCACTGATGGCTGTTACGTCACGCGATAAGCGGACGAAGGTGTTATACGGACAGGGGAGACTATTTCGCTTGGCGAAATAAGATTAGGATCCTGTGTCCGATTTTAAAGATATTGGCCAAGTTTGAAACTTTAATTTCATTCTCGCTCATAGACTCACAGTAGATAGGTTGCTCGTAAACAGAATAGCTGTTAGCGAAGATCTCAGTTTGTTTCGGCAATTTGTCGAACTTCTAGACTTCCAGAAATATTTTCAGCATTTTTATTCTTAAGTTGTGCGACTACCTGTAATTCTGTGGTTGAGGTAATTAATATGATAGATATATAGATTTTGTGAGTGTTAAAGTGTTTAATCGCTTAATTCATTTTAATCTATTTCTTTAGCGCAGAAGAGAAATAAAGTGGTAGGCTATTATATTTTCTAGGGAAGCATTCAGTGGAAAGCAGAATAAAATTAAAATTTCTAGCTTATAACGGCAAGTGTAGCTATTTATGAATTTAATTTAACCGCTAATACTCAGTCGAGTGTATTTTTTCTAAACTACCGTATAAACTCTAGAATCGAGCCTCATGAATGGTGACGGAATACGCACGTGTTCCTAATTCATGAGAATTGCTGATTTTTAAATATAACTTACGTCACGGGAAGTTTAAATGATAAGCAAAGCTCTCTGCTTGCAAGTTTAAATGTAAGTTATAACCAGTACAGATTCTGTTTATTATATTATATGTGTTATTTTTCCTCCACACAGTGAAAGTTTTGGGGTGACCCTAACTTTACCAGCACCTAGTAGTAGTTTCCATACTTGTGAAGAAATAGACAGTCCTTATTTTGAACCACGTGGGTTTCTTAAGTACCACTGGTCTAACAGTGCATATGCAACCCGAGTTAGCCAGAAATACCATATCCCAATAACGGGTTTTCAAAGACTGTAATGATAAATACTGGACCTTGGAGCCAGATCTTAATTTCTTCTAGAAAAAAAACTCTACGTAATCTTTCTGCCTGGTGGCGCGAAATACTTCTAGTATTAACTAACATTTCCCGACTAGATATATATATTTTTTTGTGGACAAATCTGTGGTGTGACTAAAGTGAATCCTATACTGAGGGAAGGCACCGACCTGACATTCATCATTTCTAGAAACCTACGCTATTGACACTGTGCTCTGCTAACTCCCGCGCCTGGAATAATTGTTAGGTGACTTAATCAGACATTTGAACAAATTTGCACACCCAAGTAGTCGTTCCCGGAGACTCCGAGTTAAATACGTCTTTTGGAACTGGGGACTTCTTGGCAGAAGACTGCATTTTTTTGAGTCTGTGTGAAAATCTAAAATCAGTGTGTTCCAAGAGGCAGCGAGCAAAGTCGTGAGTACAAGTATGAGAGGCCATGGCGGAATGAATGAGTGTACGCTGGTTTGAGTGATATTTTCACTATTATATCTTTGACACCCTGTTGTTGTCCTAATTTTTTTTTTCAATCTGCATAATTTGTTGCTAAGGCTAGAGTTCTTGTGTTTTTGTCTTAGGTTAAATCAGATTTTTTTTTTCAAACTCTGTGCATATAATTACGAGATAAAACAAAGAAAAACTCTTAGACTCAAACCCTATGTATCTGTGACTCGGGCGCCATCATCTGTTCTCTTAACGGGGCCGGGCTAAACCTAGAGTTAACACTATAACGGGGCTATCATCCTTGCAACATTTCCTTGAATTTTTATGACTATGTGTATATGTATTTTCCTTGATGTACTTTCTTTGATGTTGTGAGCCGATTTTTTCCTGATATTAAAATCGCTCTTGAACTTAATAATAGTGTTTGGTCAGCTCGTTGTAGATATATATGTATCATTGTTATAGTTTTCCCACGTCTGTGTGTTTACCTGTCGTCACGTGTATGTGCGTGCCTGTGAGTGATAGAAATATACGTAATATGTATATTGGTGTAGTCTGTCTGACGCTGTAACAACTGTGGTAGAAGATAGGTGAGAGAGAGAAGAATTCTTTTCGCTTTCAGAGACAGCCACTATATCAAAATCTATCATCTCACGTGTGTGGAAATTCTATTACCTTTCACTAACTCTCACTGAGTCTATCACCTATTCAAACCTATTCAGAAGGGACCAAACCTAGTCTTAATTCTCCTATCTAAAATCTACGACAAATGGGTTCTCGTCCGTAGGATTTTTGAACTTAGAATAGGAAGACGAGTACGACAAATGGGTTCTCGTCCGTAGGATTTTTGAACTTAGAATAGGAAGACGAGTACGACAAATGGGTTCTCGTCCGTAGGATTTTTGAACTTAGAATAGGAAGACGAGTACGACAAATGTGGACTCGTCTATCTGGATTTTGAACTTAAGATTCTGTATTCTGATATAGAGTAAGAGTGTGATGTCTTGTGACTGTGTATCTTTTAAAAAAAAAATATTACCCCCTAGACTAGCGATCTGTTTACGGGCGTGCTGACCACACAAACTAATAAGTTTTTTTTTTTCCACAGCATCTTTGAATAATATACATTTTGGTTACAGGTTGATTTTGTCGGGATATATGTTAACTGCTGATTGTAATACTAAATGCTGGTAAAGTGGTGAGTGTATAACATTCACTGGGTACTGAGGCAGAACGGCGTTTGAACTAAGTTAAGGAGTGTGTTTCGGACTTTTTGTCCAGATTAATTCCCTCCCTTACCCGATCTGACTTCAGGGGCGAACTTATAGTGGATTTTTAAAAATTAAGGGATTATTTTTCTCTTTAATTTTTGCAATATTCGTTTGCTTTTCCACTGTAGCAACTTATTTTTCAGTTGTAATCTTAACTACCATTTATTTGGCGTAGTCGTGTTTTGCATTGAGTGCTTTATTGCCGATAATAGCAGCGATAGTTAGATTTTACTTTGGAGGAGGTATCCCAGGGTTAAGGATATCATCTTTTAAATTTTTGGTACATTTTTTTCTCGTAAGTGGTAGGAGTCAGTGTATCCTTTTTCCTATTTTCTTTCTCCACTAGTCTCAGTCACTGACATAATATGGCCGAGAGGGCAAAACTTAGACAACTCCTCAGGGACGAAGCGAGAGAGGAGGGACTGGAAGGAGAGGAAGCGAAAGCTTTTGTCAGGGACGAACTTGAGAGATATGATGCGGAGAGGAAAGCAGAAGAAGCTAGGAGGAAAGAAGCAGAAGACCGGCTATTACAGCAGAAGAAGATTGAGGAGGAAATGGAAATTCGCAGGATGCAGCATGACGAAAGAGAGAAAGAGAAGGAGAGACAGCATGAGGAAAAAGAGAAGGAGAGACAGCATGAGGAAAGAGAGAAGGAGAGACAACATGAGTTGGCTCTTAAAGCTCTAGAACTTCAAAGTCGTGGGGCTGCCTCTACCTCCAGCAATGGAGAGTCTTCTCCTCATTCTTCCTTAACTGACCCTGCTAACACTCAATCTCTTCAACTAAATGCTATGTCTTTCACTCTTGAATCTTTTCCTTGTCCAAATGAGAAGATTGACACATGGTTAGAAAAATTTGAGAAAATTGCAACTCTGTACGGGTTAGAGAGGTCGCGTTGGAATATGAAACTTTCCCAGGCCCTAAAAGGTTCTGCTTATGATGTTTATTCTAAGCTGGAAAGTAGCCAACAAGACGACTACGATGTGTTGAAGAAAGCGTTACTGGAGCGCTTTGAAATGAACGCTCGCAAGTTTTTGCAACTGTTTCGCAACAGCCGGAAAGAGAATTCTGAAACTTTTCACCAGTTCTCATCTCGTCTTAAGGGATATCTAACAAAGTGCCTTGAGCTTTCGCAGCTCCCCTCTACCTATGAAGGTCTTGAGGAACTTGTTCTAACTGAACAAATAAAGAACACTTTGTCTGCTGATACCCGGAGATTTCTCGCTGAGCAGGGGGCAGAAAAAC
The DNA here is from genome assembly GCA_024509875.1 of Oreohelix idahoensis. Classification (NCBI taxonomy): domain Eukaryota; kingdom Metazoa; phylum Mollusca; class Gastropoda; order Stylommatophora; family Oreohelicidae; genus Oreohelix; species Oreohelix idahoensis. The sequence continues at coordinate 72,720 of JAMPIV010003197.1, read as the reverse complement.
TTGAAGACATTTTGGAAAAGTCTGAGCGTTATCACAATGCGCTGGCTGAACTACCGGCCACAAAGCGGAAACCGACAGAGGAGCATTTTCGAAAACATAACCTAGAGCAATCTTCTCAGGCTTCTAACCTAAATAACCACAGAGAAACTGGACCTCAAAACCCCCCTCCTGAGAAATCCAAGTTCTACAAGAACAAGTACCCCAACCACCCCAAACAGTCTGATCAACCCGACCGCCCTACATGGCAGCGTAGCCAGAAAGGACAAGGTGGCAAAGGGAGAACCCCGGAGCACGGGACATATGATCAGACCGAGCACACCGAGCCGAAACGCATCGGATGCTTATTGACAGTCTCGCAAGGCGGAATTATTGACAGTGATTCCCAACCTGTTGGGGATAGACCCTCAACGCGAGGTACTGTTACTTTGAATGGTTCTCAAACTTCTTGCTTATTTGACACGGGGCTTTCTTATGATTGCATTGTTGCCAGAAAGCTGGTTAAACCCGGTCAAGAGACAGGAGAGACCGTCAAACTTTGTGGAGTTCGTAAGAGTGATGCACCTACAGCGCTTCCCATTGCATTGGTGGAGATACACTCTGATTTTGTCAGAGGCATGATCAAAGCAGCTGTTATGGATGATCCCATCTACCCAGTCATACTCGGCGGGAGATACGTGTGTATTGGGAAACCGGAAGAGCCGATTGTGGCAGCAGTAACTACAAGAGGGCAAACCAAGAAGGAACGGGAGCCTGCGCCTAATTTGCTACCTATGGAACTTAAAGAAGCGCAATACAAGGACCCTACTTTGGCACCCTGCTTTAGGAAACTGCCCATGGCTAAGGAACCCAAACAGCACGGGGACATTTTTTCTAAGGATGGCGTACTTTATCGGAGAACGGGCAAGCCTGACCAAGGTTACAACCAGCTCCTAGTACCGAAACAGTACAGAAGCCAAATCCTAGAAATGGGGCACTCTCTTCCCTTTAGCGGACATATGGGACAGAACGCCACAAACCAACGTATAACCACTCATTATTGGTGGCCAGGAGTAAATACTGATATTATCAGATATGTCAAATCCTGTGCCCAGTGCCAACGTGTACCACCCAAGCAACGAGCACCCCCAGTCCACATGGGTGAAATGCCAATAATGGGAACACCATTCGAACGGGTTGTGATCGACATTTTAGGGCCTTTCGAAAGGACTAAAAGAAGGAACAGGTTCATCCTGACCTTAGTCGATACAGGCACTTTATGGGCAGAAGCTATCCCGCTAACATGCGCAGATGCCAAGCATGTCGCAGAAGCCCTCGTGCAGATTTTCACTCGGTTGGGATTCCCTCAGCAAGTGTTGACGGATAATGGATCTCCATACCGAAACCTGTTGATGGATGAGATCGTTAAGATCTTGAGGACCCAGCACATCCACACTAAGCCATATACTCCGGCCGGAAATGGGCTCGTGGAACGTGCTAATGGAAACCTCACCATGATGCTAAGTAAGCTGGCACAAGTGAAACCTGAAGATTGGGATCTCTGTATTCCTGCAGCATTATTTGGCTACAGAGAATCTCCTCATACTTCCACAGGATTTCCGCCAGCTACACTCTTATTCGGCAGACCCATTAAGGGCCCGCTTGAAGCCTTACTTCAGTCTCTGATAGACGAGAAGGCTGATGAGACAGTTGTCTCAGCCAGTAAATATGTGTCGGTTTTAAAGGAACGGTTGAAACTAGGGTGGGACCTAGCAACGACTATCTTTAAGCGAGCACGCACCAAGCACGCTAACCGATACAGGAAAGTTGCGGAAGAGAGAGAACTGGAAGCAGGAGAGAAAGTTTTGGTGTTGCTCCCTACCGAGAACAACCAACTGAAGATCGGATGGCAAGGGCCGTTTACCGTCCTGAAAAAGATTTCTAAGGCTAACTACCAGATCTCTATTGAAGGAAAGGAGAAGGTTTTCCATTTAAATCTCTTAAAGAGATACTTGGAAAAACCAGTGCCAACCTCCGACCATCTCCTGACGATCGCCAAAACTGACGAAGATGACGATAGTGGCAGGGATATTCCACCGCTATCACAGGAAATCTTTCAAAAATGTCAGAAGCGGCGACGCTCTTTCAAGCGCGCATATGAGACATTCCAGGGGAACAAAACGTTGGGGCAGACTTCATGAGTAGGACTTGCACAGAGATGGAGGGGGAAGATGAGAGGGAAGAGGACAGACACCCTTAAGCTACGGTTATAGGAAATTAAACTCCATAACGTAGACATGGAGTGCTTCCATATCTTAAAGGGGGGAGGCTCTGTCACGTAGGGTTTATATTCATTTAATTTCCTACATCTTCTTCCTATTCTTTCACCCGAATTCTCTCTTTTATTATCTCTGTATTTCATTTTTCCTGTATATTTTTCATCCATTCGTTTTGCGAATATTATTTTCATATAATTCGCAAACTTTACCTGTTTTCCTTTCCCTAAAACTGAGAATCGCACCTGGGTGGTATTGCGTACATGTCAGTCGCGCTGGTCGGACGATAGGCGTGAATTTACAGCATTCGCTTGACATTCGTCTGAGGGTCTCTGGCCTGGGGCGTGAAAATTCACCCGAGGGACATGGAAAGTAGACAGAGAGTCTGCATTTCAGTAAACGCATGAGGTTTTTCGTCAGAAAAAAACCCGGCTTAGCGTGAAAATCCACTCCGCACTGCAGACGGTGGTCTGAGATTTGCAACTCATGCAAGCCCTCGGCCACTGATGGCTGTTACGTCACGCGATAAGCGGACGAAGGTGTTATACGGACAGGGGAGACTATTTCGCTTGGCGAAATAAGATTAGGATCCTGTGTCCGATTTTAAAGATATTGGCCAAGTTTGAAACTTTAATTTCATTCTCGCTCATAGACTCACAGTAGATAGGTTGCTCGTAAACAGAATAGCTGTTAGCGAAGATCTCAGTTTGTTTCGGCAATTTGTCGAACTTCTAGACTTCCAGAAATATTTTCAGCATTTTTATTCTTAAGTTGTGCGACTACCTGTAATTCTGTGGTTGAGGTAATTAATATGATAGATATATAGATTTTGTGAGTGTTGAAGTGTTTAATCGCTTAATTCATTTTAATCTATTTCTTTAGCGCAGAAGAGCAATAAAGTGGTAGGCTATTATATTTTCTAGGGAAGCATTCAGTGGAAAGCAGAACAAAATTAAAATTTCTAGCTTATAACGGCAAGTGTAGCTATTTATGAATTTAATTTAACCGCTAATACTCAGTCGAGTGTATTTTTCTAAACTACCGTATAAACTCTAGAATCGAGCCTCATGAATGGTGACGGAATACGCACGTGTTCCTAATTCATGAGAATTGCTGATTTTTAAATATAACTTACGTCACGGGAAGTTTAAATGATAAGCAAAGCTCTCTGCTTGCAAGTTTAAATGTAAGTTATAACCAGTACAGATTCTGTTTATTATATTATATGTGTTATTTTTCCTCCACACAGTGAAAGTTTTGGGGTGACCCTAACTTTACCAGCACCTAGTAGTAGTTTCCATACTTGTGAAGAAATAGACAGTCCTTATTTTGAACCACGTGGGTTTCTTAAGTACCACTGGTCTAACAGTGCATATGCAACCCGAGTTAGCCAGAAATACCATATCCCAATAACGGGTTTTCAAAGACTGTAATGATAAATACTGGACCTTGGAGCCAGATCTTAATTTCTTCTAGAAAAAAACTCTACGTAATCTTTCTGCCTGGTGGCGAGTAATACTTCTAGTATTAACTAACATTTCCCGACTAGATATATATATTTTTTGTGGACAAATCTGTGGTGTGACTAAAGTGAATCCTATACTGAGGGAAGGCACCGACCTGACATTCATCATTTCTAGAAACCTACGCTATTGACACTGTGCTCTGCTAACTCCCGCGCCTGGAATAATTGTTAGGTGACTTAATCAGAGATTTGAACAAATTTGCACACCCAAGTAGTCGTTCCCGGAGACTCCGAGTTAAATACGTCTTTTGGAACTGGGGACTTCTTGGCAGAAGACTGCATTTTTTGAGTCTGTGTGAAAATCTAAAATCAGTGTGTTCCAAGAGGCAGCGAGCAAAGTCGTGAGTACAAGTATGAGAGGCCATGGCGGAATGAATGAGTGTACGCTGGTTTGAGGGATATTTTCACTATTATATCTTTGACACCCTGTTGTTGTCCTAATTTTTTTTTTCAATCTGCATAATTTGTTGCTAAGGCTAGAGTTCTTGTGTTTTTGTCTTAGGTTAAATCAGATTTTTTTCAAACTCTGTGCATATAATTACGAGATAAAACAAAGAAAAACTCTTAGACTCAAACCCTATGTATCTGTGACTCGGGCGCCATCATCTGTTCTCTTAACGGGGCCGGGCTAAACCTAGAGTTAACACTATAACGGGGCTATCATCCTTGCAACATTTCCTTGAATTTTTATGACTATGTGTATATGTATTTTCCTTGATGTACTTTCTTTGATGTTGTGAGCCGATTTTTTCCTGATATTAAAATCGCTCTTGAACTTAATAATAGTGTTTGGTCAGCTCGTTCTAGATATATATGTATCATTGTTATAGTTTTCCCACGTCTGTGTGTTTACCTGTCGTCACGTGTATGTGCGTGCCTGTGAGTGATAGAAATATACGTAATATGTATATTGGTGTAGTCTGTCTGACGCTGTAACAACTGTGGTAGAAGATAGGTGAGAGAGAGAAGAATTCTTTTCGCTTTCAGAGACAGCCACTATATCAAAATCTATCATCTCAAGTGTGTGGAAATTCTATTACCTTTCACTAACTCTCACTGAGTCTATCACCTATTCAAACCTATTCAGAAGGGACCAAACCTAGTCTTAATTCTCCTATCTAAAATCTACGACAGTAAGCCACGTATTCATATATTCCCACACATACAATACTTATACAGATAACTCCATTTAAGTGCATAATTTTATGCCACATCACTAGTTTAAAAAAAAAACAAAAAAACTGCGACTTCTAAAATTTCCAGAGTCGGAAATTTGTTTGGCTGACTTCACAACCCTGCTCACTCAACACTTATACACTGACGCAATTACATACACTAACAAACTTACACCGATGACTATAAAGTCACTGACGACTATTCATACACACACTAACATACAAACGTTCACTGGCTGTCCTGCATGCCCTGATAAACACATATATACATTGCTGATCTTACAATCAATGACAGCTGGAAATAAATCCTCAACCAAATATACACTGACAAGTACAGAAATACACTGATAATTATGTATAGACTGACAGCCAGATAAACGCATGTTTAACCTTCGACTTAACATACATCCTCGTGCAGGGATTGGGTGAGTAAGTACAGTGGCAGGAAGCCGCAGTTTGCATGATCTGATCGAAAGAGAGGAGAGAAAAAAAGAGATTACAGAGCGCGAGGATTAAATTAGAGCTGATCTGGAGATAGAGAAAGAATGAGAGAGATTTAAAGAGACAGAGTAAAGGTAAATAGGCGCGATGTGTTTATTGTGCTAGAGAACAAGATAAGGACAGGTAGAGAATCAAAGAAAGTTTGGACAAACTGTTACTGAGCGTTAAAGTATGGGAAGCGTAGGAGCGAGCCCATTACAGGATTATTCAACTTGAGGGTTATCTCGAAGGTAGGGACAATCTTAATCGACTGAGTACTTACTAAATTTGTACTTATTCGTCCTACTGTTGCCATAAATTGTAGTAGGAAGTTGAAGTTTGCGTTCTTGATCCAAATGTGCCGTGTTTGGCCGCTGTGAGCTCAAAGTTGATGGATTTATGTAATATTGTCTATCCATCTATCTATTGGTCTTCCCTCGTGCCCTGAAACCAGATATTCTGCTGTTGGCATTCTTACTACGTTTCTTTCAGATTGATTTAGCTGCGCAACATTGGAAATACAAGTATTTTCCTTTGTTGTAACTTGAAAACACTTGACTGTGTTTGCTTTTAACTGGGCTAGGTAGTCAGATTAGGCAAAATTCTTATGGAGTAGGAACTTTTCTTTCCTACTGGTATTCAAATGGATCAGAGAAACCTATTGCTATCACATCCAAGACAGTGGCTTATGCCGGGAGGAACTAAAGTCTAATTGAAAAGGGAGCATTATCCGTTAATTTGTATGTCCGCAAATTTCACCAATATCTATAAAGACTGACACGACCATTTGTATTGCAACCGGATTATAAGCCTTTCTGTGCTGTATATCACCAAACTACCTCTTTTATCAATGCAGCGTCTTCAACTTTGGACAGTTATGCTGACGCCTGCAGCTTCGTTTTCAAATATCAAAGCATATCAATGCCCACGAATTTTCAAGGCTCACTTTGGGGACATTTCGATAAATTTGAAGCTTGCTGCATGTCTTCTGTGTCTCCGTTTGCAATGACAATACATTTGCTGATCTCCCAATTGATTCTTAGCAAACTGACTGCAAGACCTCTGTTACGTGTCTTTTATATTATGAACGTTAATATTTAGTGACAGGATGGTTCCTGTGGCCAAGATCACCTCTAGGGTAGTAGACGTATCAGACACCGAAACAAGCCAACATCAATTCGAATTATTTGAGCCACAATGGACGAAGTGGACGGTATACATTTTTATTAAGACTGTGACACTGCTCCAAATTCAATACAGTTCAGGCCAATATACAATGACATATAATATGCAGTCGTCGATATAATTTTAGGCAGTCTGTTCATGTCTGGAACGCTGTCCTTTTCATTTTTAACATTTTTTATATATATTCACACTCGACATTGAGAAGCTATACTCCCTGTACATGCAGATAACTACGAGGCGTGTTCAAATGAAACCCGACCGTGCTGCGCCAAGTGGACATTCGTAGGAGGAGCATGATGACGTCACATCGGACGTAATAAGCACATACGAATGTACAAGTGCATAAGTGTTCATTCTCCTAGTATTCATTGGTTGTGCTGCAGACCGTTAAAATAATGGCCGGTGTGATAAGGAATCCGTCCAAGGTCGATCAGAGAGCGGTGATTCAGTTCCTAACAGCCGAAGGATGTCGACCAGTCGACATTCACCGCCGAATGAAAGCGGTGTATGGTGACAAAAGTGTGTCTAAGACTACAGTGAAATACTGGGCACGGATATTTCGAGAAGGACGTCAGTTAACGAAAGATCTTCCGCGGCCAGGTCAGGTGCATATTGTTGCGACAGAAGAAGCCATCGCCGAGATTGATGCAGCATTACGGGTGGACCGTTGTCGGAGCTTACGTCCGCTAGCAGAGGAATTCGCTGTGTCTCTTGGGACAGTTCAAATGGTGGTTAGGAAGAAACTAAAGTATCGAAAGGTGTGTTCACAATAGGTCCCACGGATGCTGACCGATCACCATAAGAAAGAACGCATGGGGTGGAGTTTGAACCACCTGCTGCGTTACGAAGAGGAGGGTGATGCATTTCTGTTGCGCATAGTGGCAGGCGATGAGTCGTGGTGCCACCACTTTGAGCCGTGCAGCAAATCAGCGAGCATGCAATGGAAACATCCCGGATCACCAAAACCCAAAACATTAAAGTCACAGATTTCCGCCGGTAAAGTTATGCTGAACTCATTTTTTGACCATAAAGGGCTTCTATTGGTAGACTTTAAAGAGCCTGGCGTGAACATCAATGCCATCCGCTACAAAGACACACTAGACAACCTGCATACAGCCATCAAGAATAAACGACCCGGCATGCTTTCGCGTGGTTTGATTCTGTTGCACGACAATGCTCGTCCACATGTTGCGAACATTGTGCAGGAAGTGTTAGCAAGGAACAGGTGGGAAGTTCTGCCACACCCAGCCTACAGCCCCGATCTGTCACCATGTGACTTTCATTTGTTCGGACCCTTAAAAAAATCTCAAAAGGGACAACGATTCGACTCTGATGCAGACGTCAGGGCCTCGGTGACCAAATGGTTCAATAAGCAACCAAAGTCATTTTTCTCGGACGGCATCCGCCGTCTACCCAAGCAGTGGGATGCGTGTCTGAATGCCTATGGTGACTATTTCTAAAGAACCCCAGTAGGTACTTGCTTCATAACAATTGCTGTATTTAATTCTACTACTTCTGCTGATGTACCTTACATATATTTGTTATAAAGCCACTGGGACGGGTTTCATTTGAACACACCTCGTAGATACACCTCACAGAAGATCTTGATGTATTAGTGATGGAATAACACAGGGATATATATATATATATATAAAATCAGGAGCTCAAACACATGCGTCCACTCGCCATGACACACACTGGAAGAAGACCTGCAGACAATCTCCTCACTTCTGCAGTTTTAGTTTCACGTCTGCCAAACAACCATATCGGCATGACGTCACTTCCTGTATTAATAAATGAATCCGTATAAAATAAACAAAAAAGTAGCCCTGTCGAGCTACCTAATTATACCGACACAATCGTTATGAATTTTAATCATAACAACCTCCAATAACGAAACACTTACCAAAGTCTACACGTGTACAATAAGGATAGCTAGGATCCAGATGGGGCTAAGATACATCTGTTGTAAACTGCGCACAATTGTTGAAGATTTCAGGTTTTTCCGATACCGGGTTGTTTCATTTATCGTTGCGCGCCTTTTTAAAATAAGTTACATGCGTTGTGAAGGATGGCGTCAGAGGGAAGTGTGACGCCAAAGGGAGAGACGTTAGTTTATATTCCGATTTTATGTTCCAAATGCGTACAGTTCAAGATTATGAGATTTTGAGGCACGTTGGCATATCAGGTATCAAATGAGGTAATGATTTGTATCACAGGTTGTGATGAATTAACTATTTGACATAACCAAGCCCGGCAGTAGAAATCTATACGGTATTAATGACAGGGGTCATGAAAGAAGATACCAGAAATATGATGTCAGAAAATGATGCCTGAAATGTTCTGTGAAGATTTATTGTTCATGTTAAGCTGTTAAATAAACAATATGGATCGTCCTGGCTTGGTTTATCCCTTCAATGATGATTCGTACGTCGGCCCATCTTGAGTGAATCATATAACTTAAACTGCCAGGGTTACACAACAACAACTGATTTACAATATTATTTTTTTCCGAGTCCTGATGTCGTACTTGTCTAGTAGCTGAACTTTAGTTAAGCTTTTCCTTTCAAATTAACCACTTGCACCAGTAAACCCTCTACTTAGCAAAGATAATTTAAAAGCTTCTGAAAGTTACCTGCATCAAACACATGCAGATCGATATGCCTCGACGTGTACTTTATGATTAATGCCAAAAGGTTGGTGAATATCTGTCACTGAGTAATGAAGTAAGCCTACGAGAATCAGGCAGTAAGGATGACATGTGTACGGAAGCGAGGTGGACTGATGTAAGAAAAAATATTTTAAACAAATAAAGAAGGAAAACCCGAGGCCTGTTAACAATAAATAAATAAATATTATAACGAGTTATCTACCCTTCCAAGATGGAGGTGAAATTCTTTTCTCACCTTAGACGCCGAAAGAAAAACATCAGGAATGTGTATATTTCGATGGATAGTACCATGTTATGTTAAATTATAGAATAACAGATACATCAGAGTATCTAGTGGTGTAGATATTTTCCTATAACTGGCCTCGAAAGCCTCGAATCGGTCGGTTGGATAGGAGGGTTGATCAGAGAGTTAACAAGTCACTATCGTAAAACAAGCGATTGTTACTGAAACAGAACCAGGCTCGACAGTAAACATGACTCATTCTAATATCTTGGGGGCTAAGGAGATTTTCAAAATTGGATACTGGAATGTAAGAACTATGTATCACGATGGAAAATTGGAAGAAGTAATTAAAGAAATGGATAATTATAAGTTGGACATATTGGGTGTCAGCGAGTGTAGATGGACGGGGAAGGGCATAAAATATATTTCAGAAGAAAAAAAGGAAAATTATATACTCTGGTAGTAATGATAATCGTCACACAGAGGGAGTAGCCATCTTAATGACACAGAAAGCAGCAGCATCGCTTATCAGCTGGGTATCTATTAATGAGAGGCTAATATTAGCTAGATTTCAGACAAGATTTTTCAAGCTCTCAATTGTACAATGTTATGCACCAACTAACGACGCTCTTGATACCACAAAAGATGACTTCTATGAAGCACTTCTAAGTACCATCAACACAATACCCAAGCATGACATAATAGCAGTCATGGGCGATTTTAACGCCAAAGTAGGTGACAACAACGATGGAGTACAAAGATATCTCGGTACTCATGGCATAGGCTGTATGAATCAAAATGGCGAAAGACTTCTAGAACTTTGTGAAATATCAAACCTCGTTGTGGCAGACACCATCTTTCCACATAAGAATATCCACAAGATAACATGGAATTCACCTGATGGCAGAACTAAGAACCAGATAGATCACTTTCGCATAAGCGCAAAATTTCGCTCATCAGTTCAAGACGTCAGAGCATACAGAGGTGCAGAGATCGGAAGCGATCATAACCTCTGTATAGCTAAACTGAGAATTAAACTGAAGAAGTTATACCAACCGAATAAAAATAGAAGAATAGATGTACACAGACTGCAATCAAATGATATAAAGGAGGAATATAATGTCAAAATAAACAACTATTTCGATGCTTTAGGCAAAATTGACAACGATATCACCACCAAGACAATCGATACTAAATGGGAACAACTGAGAACAGTAATGACAGAAGCAGCTGTAGCGACCACCGGATACCTAGTACATAAAAAGAAAAAATGGATGAGAGAAGATACTTGGGATAAAATACAAGAAAGGAAAACAGCAAAACTTAAACTACTAGCGGCAAGTACACATAATGCAGTTGAATCTTGCAAACTGACTTATAACTTGTTAAATAAAGAAGTGAAGACAAAAACTCGAAGAGATAAAAGACATTTCATCAATGAACTGGCCGTAGAAGCTGAAAATGCTGTAAGAACTGGTAATAGTAGGTGCCTTTATCAAATTACAAAACAACTATGTCACCAGCCTACTGCTATGGAAACACCTGTTAAAGGTAAATTAGGGAATTCAATACCAACAGAAAAAGAACAAATGAAGAGATGGGCTGAGCACTTCATGGAGGTGCTAAACAGACCACCACCAACAGTAACACCTGATTTTAATAATGAAACACCCACAACCACCTTGCCAATAACTTGCGATGAATTCATGCTGGACGAGATCAAACAAGCCGTTAAAAGATTAAAAAATTTTAAAGCTGCTGGAGTTGACGAAATTTCAGGGGAAATGATTAAAGCAGTTAATGACAACAACCTCTTGAGAATTTTAGATATTATAAATGAAGTATGGAGAGAAGAACAACCACCACAACAATGGAAAGACAGTATTATTGTAAAGTTACCGAAGAAAGGTGATCTATCAGACTCTAATAACTGGCGTGGTATATCTCTATTATCACTACCTGGAAAATTATTATGTTGCATGATGTTAGAAAGACTTAAATTGCATGCTGACGAAAAGATCAGAGATGTGTAGTGAAATTGACAGAGATACAACGGTAAAATACTCAAAAGATAACATTTAAGGATAAAAACATAATGCGTAGGCTGCTGATGTACATGATCGCCTAGACCGCGGGTCATCACCCTCCATAAAATTGACTTGCTAGACAGGAGGGGAACGGCGGATCAAAAGAAAAAAAATATGACTGGAAAGGCTAAGGAGACGCAATGGGGGGGGGGATGGAGGAAAGTAAAAATTCACGTCCCCCAAATTGACACGAGGTACGGAATTGGACGTTTTGCGATACCAAGCCTTGATTTGAATTCAGCGGCTAAAACGCAGATGTTAGGAATATTACAAAAATTTAAAAAGTAATTTTTCTTAATATTAATGTTAGGAATATAAAAATTAGCTGGCCGGATGGCCTATTCTGAGCAATGAAATAATATGATCTTAATTTTACAAACGGATAGATAATATTGAAGATAATGACAAAAGACAGTGTAGTTTACATCATCGACAGACTGCCTTGAATAAAAAGTGTCGTTATTTGCACACAAAACACGACCTTGGGGACGCAGGTGTTCAAAGTTACTTATTATGGAGGAGAGGGTTTTTGAGCGGTAGCTGTGTCTAAATATAACTTTTTACGACAAAATTTTAAGGGGAGAGAAAGGTTGCTTCAAAAATCAAGCACATTTTTTTAGAAACACAAGTAGAGACGGACAGACTAACAGATAACCATCCATACTTGACTGAAGCATGACTGAAATGACTTTAGTGTAGAAATTTGAAATTTAAAATAAACCTCGGCAGTGATTGGCCACAGACAATCATATCATTAGCGCTCAGAGCGCATTTGGGGTCATTCTTCAATAATTGTTCAGTGTTAGACACAGATTTTAAAGTGTGGTGTTTTCCCATATGAAAGACAGTGAATAAATGTAGGGACGCCATACTATAGCCAGCAGCTCAGCTGAGTTTTGCTAGCAATTCTGTGTTATGTATTCATAATCTGAGCTGTGAGTTTCTATCGACAACAAAGCAGAGTCTATTCGGTGGGTGACTGTACTCGAGTGTATCTGTGCAGTTCTTGTGACAGAGACCACCATTATTGCTCGCCAGCACGGAGAGGTGGGACCGCAAGTTTTCAGCACCAGAGCTACAAAAAGATGAGTGAGCCTCTGGTCTGCTGGACATTCACCAACTATTGGTAGTGACTAATATCCCCGTAAAAATTCCCACCATTTTCTGGACACGGTGTAGTCAATATAGACAGGTGTGATGAGGCCACCCCAACAGCACAAACAGTAAATATCCTCCCAAAGAGATGACTACTCGAACTTTTTTTTTAATAAAACTAACTAGTCTAGTACTTAAATAGGTACGCTCTTGCATTTATTATGTAACATTCCATGCATTTTTTTTTCATAAATTTTCAATCCTTCTTTTAAAACAAGTTCTGGTCACATAAAACTTGATCCAGAACCAATAAATGTAATATAATTATATCAAAAACTTTATACACGTGAGTTAGTTCAGTGTATTTTAACACTTGTTAATCTTATTAGTCTTCTTAGATGTCTGTGGGTGTATTTATAACTAACACACCACATTACACATCATTACCCTAGACACTTTACGTAGCCACATTCATTAAGAAAAAAAGAATTAAGTGTGAGGTCGTAGTGGTAGCAAGAAAGGCCTTCTGATAATTCTCAACTACATTTTATCTCAGGAGCCTTCACAGCTGACCTCATACAAGTTACATGTAGTAATAACACCATCATACAATACCATCAACACCACTACATAAATTGGGGTCTTGTCCAGGGATAATTAGCCCAACAGTAAAATTAGGATCTCCTGGTGGGAGAAATAAAAGTAGGGAAATAAATTGTAAAATTTCCTTTAAAATTAAAAGTGTCCCTGCAGATAAAAGTTGGTGAATCTTCACAGCCAGTAATAATTAATTAGTTAACTGGTTAGTTAGAATTAGTTAGACTATAGTCATATAGTAATTAGAAGTACTTAGTGTATTTACTGGTTAGAGATTTATCTTGTATATTATTATATTGTCCAAAAAGTATGGCAGAGCTAGCAAAGTTTAGATCAGCTGCTGTGCTCACTGCGAAGGAGATGGGGATGGATGGTCAAATTTTAATTCAATACGTAACGACTGAATGTGATAAATATATTGAACGGGAAGAAAGGAGATTAGAAAAAGAGGCTGAAAGAAAATTAGAGGCTGACAGGTTAGCTGAAGAAAAGAGATTACAAATTGAGGCTGATAGAGAAATTAAGAGGCTGCAGATTGAGGCAGAAGAAAAACGACAGCAAAGGGAGGCAGAAGATAAAAAGGCCGAAAGGGAGGCAGAAGATAAAAAGGCCGAAAGGGAAGCAGAAGATAGAAGGTTGCAGAGGGAGCATGAATTACGACTAAGGGAGCTGGAATTACAAGGCCCGGCTCCTGAAAATGGTGCCAGCCCTTTTGCCTCAGATGCTACGCCCAGTATGGGAGCCTCAAACTCAGCTATGGGGTTTCATTTAGACCATTTTGTTGAAAAAGACGATGACATAGAGGGGTACCTAGGACGTTTTGAGTTATTAGCTACTACATATGGGTTAGAGAGAGAGAGGTGGAGCTTAAAGCTATCACAGGGATTGAGGAGTACTTCTTACGAAGTATTTGCCAAAATGAACAGGGAAGACCAAGACAATTATGACATGTTAAAGCAGGCTTTGTTATTAAGGTACGAAAAGAATGGTGAATTTTATCGTAAGAAATTCAGAAATGCCAAACTGTTGTCTGGGGAGACATACCACCAATTTTCTGCCAGAATAGAAACCTATTTGGAGAAATGGACGGCTCTGGGGAAGACCCAAGATCTTAAAGAAATGATCATGATTGAGCAATTGAGAGAGTCCATGGCTCCAGACATGAGAAAATTTCTCATGGAACAGGGTGCAGAGAAGTTGGGGGAAATTTTAAATGTTGCTGAGAGGTATCAGGCAGCTCAGGCAGAGGTAAGTGGTGCTAAGAAGAAGCACATAGACAATTTTAAAGCTCCACAGCAATTTAATAAATTTGATAATAGAGAGCAGGGAAATAAGGGTAGGACAACTTTGAGCGGCAAAGAAATGACTATCGCGACAGAAACTCACAGTTCAATGACCAAAAGTTCAATGAAAGAAAACCGTTGAACCAAGGAAAAAGATGGTGCAAATGGTGCAAGAAGGATAACCATAACACCGAATTTTGTAGAAGGAAACCTTCAAACATTGCTGCAATGAAGTCGGGGACGCAAAGAGTAAAGGTTAATCCTAAGGGACAACAGGAACCTTATCACCCCCCAGTTTGTGAGGATGTTATTTGTAATGGGGTCACCATAAGGTGCCTTTATGATACAGGTTTGGATTATGATTCAGTTGTGAAGTCTAGCCTAGTGGACCCAAGTCAGTATACCACAGAAACAGTGGAAATACAAGGGGCGACTAAGGACATACCACTCATGACACTTCCCATCGCAAGGATAACGGTGAAAACTCGCTATGTGGAAGGAGAAATCAGAGCAGCAGTGATAGATGAACCAATCTACCCTCTGATATTGGGGTGTAGATACGTCTTCTTGGGGAATCCCGAGAAACCTGTGATCATGGCGACAGTGCAGACCAGGTCACAGAAGAAGGAGGAAGAAGGTGAACCTATAAATGCTCATCCAGAGGAGATGAGGAAGGCGCAGGCTGAGGATAGGACACTCCAGCCATGTTTTAAAAAATTACCCAAATGCCACACACCTCCGAGCAAGGGGGAATATTTCATGAAGAACAAACTCTTATACAGGAAGGCCGGAACTGGAACAAATGGTCACAACCAGCTGGTTCTTCCCATTTCATATAGAGATAAAGTGATGGAACTCGGACATGCGATTCCCTTCAGTGGTCACATGGGGATCAGCGCCACCGGACAGCGTATAGCTTGTCATTACTTCTGGCCAGGGATAACGGAGGATATAAAAAGATATGTCAAATCCTGCCCAGAATGTCAAAGGGTAGCTCCAAAGCACTGGACTGCTCCTGCAACTCTAGGGGAAATGCCCATAGTGGGAACACCTTTTGAGAGGGTTGCAGTGGATATTGTAGGACCTCTCACTCGGACCAAGAGGAGGAACAGTTACATCCTTACTCTGGTGGACACTTGTTCTATGTGGGGAGAGGCGGTAGCCCTGCCATCAATTGATTCAAAACATGTAGCAGAGGCACTACTTACAATATTTACCCGATTAGGATTCCCGCATCAAATCTTGACGGATAATGGTTCTCAGTTCAAGGGGAAACTAACGGAAGAAGTTTTTAAGCTATTTCAAGCCAGGCACTTTCATTGTAGTCCGTACCATCCACAAGGGAACGGCCAAGTAGAGAGGTTCAATGGGACTCTCATTTCTATCCTGAGAAAGCTGGCACACGAAAAACCGGATCTGTGGGATCAATTCCTGCCCGCCGCATTGTTTGCGTACCGGGAGGTACCACATAGTTCAACCGGGATGGCTCCCGCAACTCTGCTATTTGGGAGGCCAATAAAAGGGCCTTTAGAAGCTCTATTAAGGACCTGGACAGATGAGAAGGCGGAAGAGACTGTTACCTCATCGTATCAATACGTGAACGAACTGACCACTCGTTTGAAAGCTGGATGGAAACTGGCAAATGATAATTTGAAACAAGCCAGGAAGAAACATGCAGCATACTTTAATAGGAAGGCAAAGGACAGGGAACTGGCAGTCGGAGAGAAGGTGCTGCTTTTACTACCCGGAAGCCAGAATAAATTACAAATTGGTTGGCAAGGTCCATATACGGTTCTAGAGAAGGTGTCTAGAACAAACTATAAAATTGACAAAAAGGGGAAGGAAAAAGTTTATCATGTAAACCTGTTAAAGAAGTATCTGGACAGACCACTCCAGGAAAGCACCCCCTTATTGACCTTAGCTATTGCAACCCAGATGCAAAAGGAACCACTCACCTCACATGAATACCCATTACATCCTTGTGAAACAGCAGCACAGGTAAAAGTCAGTAAGCACCTGACTAAAAACCAGAGGGAGAGAGTTCAAAAGGTTCTGGAGGAACATACAGATGTATTAACAGATAAACCAGGCCATACAAATTTGCTACAGTATGACATGAAACTGGTAGACTCAAACCCAATCTGTATGAGAGCCTATTCTATTCCGTTCGCGAAGGAGAAGGCATTAAAGGCAGAAATAGATTATTTATTGAAGGAGGGGATTATTTCGCACAGTGAATCATCTTTTAGTTCTAGTGTCGTTTTGTTGAGGAAACCGTCTGGGGAACACAGACTGTGCATAGATTACAGGAAACTGAATGCTGTCACAGAAGGACAAGTGGATCCATTACCAGACACAAAACAGCTATTTGCCAGACTGAACAAGGCAAAATACTTTTCAAAGGTGGATCTTAGTAAAGGCTATTACCAGATCCCAGTGAAGCCTGAAGTGAGACCTTATTTGGCTTTTAGCACTTCGGATGGACATTATGAATTCAATATGCTACCATTCGGACTGAAAAATGCTCCGAGTGTGTTTTCAAGGATGATGCGAAAATTGTTGGACCCCCTGAATAACCCATGTATCACAAATTTCATGGATGATATTCTCGTCGCCACCGAGACCTTTGAAGAACACATTGAAGCTCTGGAGATGTTGTTTGATAGACTTCGGGAGGCGAACTTAACTGCTAGGCCAACAAAATGTTGTATTGGATGCAAAGAGTTGGAATTCTTGGGACACACTGTATATCAGGGTAATATGACCCCTGATCCTAAGAACTTGGAAAAACTGCAGAGAGCACCTAGGCCGCAAACAAGAAAAGACGTGCGATAATTTGTGTCGTTATGCGGATTTTATCAGAAATACATCAAGAATTTTAACGCTATTTGTGCTCCTCTGACTGATCTGACTCGCAAGGGACTTCCAGATAAAATTATTTGGACTGCACAATGTGAACTAGCGTTCCAAGAGTTAAAGGAAAAACTCACTAGCAAGCCTATTCTCAAACTGCCTGATTTGACACAGGACTTTGTCTTAAGAACCGATGCAAGTAATGTGGGACTCGGAGGGGCTTTGTTGCAAAGATCATCTTCACCTGATGGGGAACTGAAACCAGTCGCTTATGCAAGCCGTAAACTGAATAAGGCGGAACAAGGATACTCCACAAGCGAAAAAGAATGTTTAGCATTAATCTGGGCAATAAAGAAGTTTCAAATCTATCTATATGGTAGGACATTTGTGGTGGAGACGGATCATCAGCCTCTCGTGTTCTTGTCTCAGGCTAAGCATGAAAACGCAAGATTGCTGAGGTGGTCTTTATTGCTTCAACCTTATCAGTTCAGTATCCAATATATCCCAGGCAAATTGAATGTCGGTGCAGATTTCCTCAGTCGGCACCCCTGTGATCAAAATTAGAGTAGTGGCAGACGTGAGGAGTAATTTTACCTATGTGTATCGCTGGTTTTGGAACTTGCCATAGGCATGTTTTCAAGTGGGGAGATGTGTAGTGAAATTGACAGAGATACAACGGTAAAATACTCAAAAGATAACATTTAAGGATAAAAACATAATGCGTAGGCTGCTGATGTACATGATCGCCTAGACCGCGGGTCATCACCCTCCATAAAATTGACTTGCTAGACAGGAGGGGAACGGCGGATCAAAAGAAAAAAAATATGACTGGAAAGGCTAAGGAGACGCAATGGGGGGGGGGGGGGGGGGGGGGGGGAAGGAGGAAAAAAAAAATTCACGTCCCCCAAATTGACACGAGGTACGGAATTGGACGTTTTGCGATACCAAGCCTTGATTTGAATTCAGCGGCTAAAACGCAGATGTAAGGAATATTACAAAAATTTAAAAAGTAATTTTTCTTAATATTAATGTTAGGAATATAAAAATTAGCTGGCCGGATGGCCTATTCTGAGCAATGAAATAATATGATCTTAATTTTACAAACGGATAGATAATATTGAAGATAATGACAAAAGACAGTGTAGTTTACATCATCGACAGACTGCCTTGAATAAAAAGTGTCGTTATTTGCACACAAAACACGACCTTGGGGACGCAGGTGTTCAAAGTTACTTATTATGGAGGAGAGGGTTTTTGAGCGGTAGCTGTGTCTAAATATAACTTTTTACGACAAAATTTTAAGGGGAGAGAAAGGTTGCTTCAAAAATCAAGCACATTTTTTTAGAAACACAAGTAGAGACGGACAGACTAACAGATAACCATCCATACTTGACTGAAGCATGACTGAAATGACTTTAGTGTAGAAATTTGAAATTTAAAATAAACCTCGGCAGTGATTGGCCACAGACAATCATATC
This sequence comes from Oreohelix idahoensis, assembly GCA_024509875.1. Taxonomy (NCBI): domain Eukaryota; kingdom Metazoa; phylum Mollusca; class Gastropoda; order Stylommatophora; family Oreohelicidae; genus Oreohelix; species Oreohelix idahoensis. Next base: position 53,816 of record JAMPIV010003197.1, on the reverse strand, counting down.
ATTAGCGCTCAGAGCGCATTTGGGGTCATTCTTCAATAATTGTTCAGTGTTAGACACAGATTTTAAAGTGTGGTGTTTTCCCATATGAAAGACAGTGAATAAATTTAGGGACGCCATACTATAGCCAGCAGCTCAGCTGAGTTTTGCTAGCAATTCTGTGTTATGTATTCATAATCTGAGCTGTGAGTTTCTATCGACAACAAAGCAGAGTCTATTCGGTGGGTGACTGTACTCGAGTGTATCTGTGCAGTTCTTGTGACAGAGACCACCATTATTGCTCGCCAGCACGGAGAGGTGGGACCGCAAGTTTTCAGCACCAGAGCTACAAAAAGATGAGTGAGCCTCTGGTCTGCTGGACATTCACCAACTATTGGTAGTGACTAATATCCCCGTAAAAATTCCCACCATTTTCTGGACACGGTGTAGTCAATATAGACAGGTGTGATGAGGCCACCCCAACAGCACAAACAGTAAATATCCTCCCAAAGAGATGACTACTCGAACTTTTTTTAATAAAACTAACTAGTCTAGTACTTAAATAGGTACGCTCTTGCATTTATTATGTAACATTCCATGCATTTTTTTTTCATAAATTTTCAATCCTTCTTTTAAAACAAGTTCTGGTCACATAAAACTTGATCCAGAACCAATAAATGTAATATAATTATATCAAAAACTTTATACACGTGAGTTAGTTCAGTGTATTTTAACACTTGTTAATCTTATTAGTCTTCTTAGATGTCTGTGGGTGTATTTATAACTAACACACCACATTACACATCATTACCCTAGACACTTTACGTAGCCACATTCATTAAGAAAAAAAGAATTAAGTGTGAGGTCGTAGTGGTAGCAAGAAAGGCCTTCTGATAATTCTCAACTACATTTTATCTCAGGAGCCTTCACAGCTGACCTCATACAAGTTACATGTAGTAATAACACCATCATACAATACCATCAACACCACTACAAGAAGAACAAGCTGGTTTTAGGCCGAAACGATCATGTATTGATCAAATATTCACACTAAGAACAATTATAGAAGAATCAGTGGAAATGCAATCGCCACTTATTATCACCTTCGTCGATTTTCAAAAAGCCTTTGATAGTCTACACCGCCCATCATTGTGGAAGATACTTACAATCTATGGTTTTCCAACAAAATATGTGAATATAATCAAAGCGCTATATGACAATGCAAGATGTTGTGTTAGAACAAATAAATGGAATTCAGAATGGTTTACAGTAGAAACAGGGGTGAAACAAGGCTGTATTATGTCACCACTTCTTTTTGGAATAGCTATTGATTGGGTTATGAGAAACTACACCCACAATGAACAATTAGGTATAAAATGGACGAATGGAAAATTCCTGGGGGACCTGGATTTCGCAGATGATTTAGCATTCTTAAGTTCAACACCCAGACAATCCCAAGAAGCAGTAAATAATTTGTGTCATCTCTCGGTTAAAATAGGTCTCCAAATAAATGCCTCTAAAACTAAAGCTATGAACATTTCTAACGAGACCTTTGATATCATCTTGAACGGGGAAAAACTACAGAAAGTTGAAAGTTTCAATTATTTAGGCAGTAAAATGACTCAGGATGGTGACACAGCAAGAGAAATCCATACTAGAATTGCTTTGGCAGCTAGCGCCTTCAACAGATTATCTAACATTTGGAAATTACGATCATTGAATATACATACCAAGCTTCGTCTGTTTAATTCAAATGTTATCTCAGTGTTAACATACGGCTGTGAGAGTTGGAAAATAACAAAATCATTGGAGAACAAGCTGAATACATTCGAGAACAAATGTCTTAGAAAACTCATGAACATCAGTTGGAAAGAATTCAAGACTAATCGACAAATAAGAGAGGACTCTAGGCAGAAATATGTCTCCGACTATATAAGGAAAAGACGATGGTCATATATCGGTCATGTCCTACGAATGCAAAACAACAGAATACCACTACAGGCGCTCACTTGGGTTCCTGAGGGTAAGAGGAAAAAAGGAAGACCAAAAGAAACACTCAGAAGAACAATAATAAGAGAAGGAAGAACGTTGGGCCTAAATAATGTGCAAGAGCTAAGAGGAGTGGCGTCACAACGAACAACCTGGAGAGCACTGGTTTCTGCCTTATGCGCCGTGTTTGGTGCTTAAAGAATTTATTATTATTATTAAAGGTATGTTTCAGTGTCACGTGACCGATAATTTATTTTACCATTTCGTTCCATATGTTATTAACTCTTTTAATGTTCTGTTTCCTAGACATTTGTATTCTTCTTTTCTTTCATTTTTTCACCTGTTCAAACCCCACCCACGTTTGTTTACGTTTGGCTGGCTTTCAGTACTAAATTCTTCAACGGTCAGCGTAGCGTAACGTTACATCAACGCACCGGTGGCTTGTTTGACCAGAGAAACATTTCTCTGGTCGCTCTAGTCTTTGATCACGAGCGGCTGGTACCCTTTGAGGCCTGGGTAACCGTTTCATCTTCGAAACAAGGGGGAGATAACAATCGCGGTCAGTCTCTGGGTTTTGCCCCTTAGACGAGTTAGAGCTCTCATAATATTATGCATTTCTCTACCTGAAGGAACTTTCTTGCGGTTGTTGACTTCTGATGTCTCTAGAATAACCTTTGTCTTACTCTCTTGATTACGCATTGCGCCGATACATCTGTAGAATCAGGTCATGCAGGTGTCCTGGGTGGCGTTGTATGTAAACATATAAATCTAAAAGAGTCTTACTAGGCAAAGACACTCGTGAATATTCCTGGCCCGTAGATGACCATCATGAGATAAGGCAAACTTTAACACAGTACTAGAATGTGTTTGCCTATGTTCTAGTCATTTTCGGGGTGAGTTGACATATCTTATAATTATTATATTATATTCATGTTAGCTTTTTATAGATATCTGATAGGAAGTGACGTGAATTCATTTTGAGGATTTCTCCCGGTAAATTTAATTCAGTGATAATGTAGCGCTGTCTACGGCCTTACTTAAGTGGTGCTTAAACTGTTACGGTTTATCATGGGTTAAATGTTAAACTTACAATAACAGATACTAGGCGTAGAATCAGTCCACAGATGCTTATCATGGGTTAAGAATAGGCTAAATTAACTGTCATTTCTGTAAGATAATGTCAGGTGTGGATTGTTCACTTAAAACTGAATAGTGAGATGCAGGCAATAACTCTGGATTATAGGAGATAGTCACTTATTCCTTTTTGATAGATTTTTCGAGTGGCAAGGGAGAATCATTTTATGCTTACTGTGTGGCTAGGCACTAGTCTATAACTTTCACAGAAAGCAGTCACCAGGCATAGATATAATTATATCTTATGATTTAGCCACAACTGTATTATTGTAGCAAGAACATTGCATTTTCTATGTACTCATTTTGTGGAATGCTAATATATTTCCCCAAGGGGACATACGATTTATTTGTGTAATGTCAAATGCTGTAATCTGTTTATGTAAATTCATTTAATGTTGTAAGATGAATAAGCATATTCATTTAACTGTAACTACAAGGTTAGGTTTCCTGTATGTTGAGATTGGGAGAAGAGGAGGAGATTTTGCTGTCAGAACATTTAATGACAGGTACATGGGTGTACAAAAGATATTAAGCCTATGCGGGCACATGCTATAATTGATAGAATGGAAGGAGCGGAGCATGACTAGGTTATAAAACATTAGATTGATTTTGTTGTTGCTTGAGGTAAAGGGTGTTTTTTGGGGGTCTCAGTTTCAGGGAGACCGAATCGCTAGAGCAGACTCCAGTCAGGCGAAGAATGACATGTCCTCTTCGATCTAGAGGGTTTCTGAATACCGCTAGCGTAACGAGTAGTCAAACCCCGTTCCTGAACCTAAACCTTTTTCTCAACGCCAAGTTACGCTCACGCAGTGCAACGGAGCCAAAGCTAAATCTGGAATCATCAAATGCAGTAGTAGTTCTCTACTCGCCTATTGGATTACCAGTCAGAGCATTGCCGCTTCCAGAATATCAAAACCGCCCAGCATGTCTATAGCAGAATCTGATATCACCCGACTTTGTGTGCCTAAACGGGGCACTCAGCCCAAAACCCCAGCCAAACCAGTTTAAACAGGATTTACAGCCAAGCAAGCAATAGCGCCGGATAAGAGCGCCTGGGACTCTTTGTCCTCAAGTGACTTCGCCTGGTGTATTTCTGGGTTTATGTAGAACTTCGCACTTAGGAGCGGCCAGCAAAGATAAACAGCGTCGTCCAGCCCCTCACGCATTTAAGGTCACCAACGTTTAGCACCAACAAGGAAAGTTTGGTATTTCACTTCATTCACATTGAAGGATATTTACTTGTAAGACACTTTTCTGGAGCTAGCACCTTTGGTCCCACGAAAGCGGACAGGCTGTCGCTCAGTTCGTTTATTTGGTCAGCAGGAGATCAACAGCGTCTTCCAGTGTTCCCTCGCGCAATTAGGGGTCACCAACGTTTAGCCCGACAAGGAAAGTTTTGTATTTCATTTCATTCACCTTGAAGGATATTTACTTGTAAGACACTTTTCTGGAGCTAGCACCTTTGGTCCCACGAAAGCGGACCCACTGTCGGACAGCTTAGTTATTTTCTCCGTGTTCTACAGGTTTTATGAGTGTTGGTGGTGTGTGTGTTTGTGGGTGTGTATTTGCATTATTGGTGGTTATTGATGATTATTGATGACTATTGATGAATATTTGATTATTGATGTAATTTATGCTGTGCATGATGATATGCATTAATTCTATGCTTTTCTTCTTTAATAAAGTTTACACATTTATTAATGCGCTGTTCCCGACTCTTTTCATCCATAATTAAACTTGTTTTAGCTCTTTACTATAATCTCTATGTTTGATAAGAGAAAAGAGTGAGAGCAGGAGGTGCTTAGACAGTAAAAAGTGAGTTGAGGCTTGGAGAGAGAGATCACTTTGATAAATCTTCTTCCAGGTTGTCTCAAGTCCATCTCCTATTTACACCTTTCTGTGTGTGTAATCTATAACTCTGTCAGTCCACTATCCCTTGTCGATTTCACTATTATTGTCCAACTCGACAAATACTCTACACTTTACTCAACCACGACATTCAGGCACTCGTGAGAAATAAAGAAGTAGAAAACTAGACAACAGAAAAACAACAGAAGTGATAGGCTCACCGGAGAATCGAACCGAATACCATCCGAACGGCAACACCGCCTAGCTAAGGTCGAAGCTAATCACACTTTCCTCCCTGCCAACGAGGCACCACAAAAATAATGCTTCTTGGATAGGGCCCATTAGCTCGATTTTCCACACGCAACACCGGATGTGTACCTAGGGCGAAATATCCTAGGCAGGTGAATAATAGGTAGTGAATAGTCTTACACGGGTGGTTGTGCTCTTTCTGCTGCATGTCTTAATGACAGCACTAAATTCCATGGTCATTTTATTCATTTCCATTCAAGAATAACTACATTGGATCTTTGTAGTCGAACATCATGAATTATGGTCAACGGGTCAAAACATCATGACAAAAATTGCAAGACCTGAGTGCTCTTTCAGTGGTTTTCAATTTAGATTTTACGGTGCAATGCACACCGTTTCCGCATTCCCCCAAAAATGCACCATGAAAGGATTTCAAATGCATGCATGTTCTTTGAAAGGGTGTTCAATGTAGCATTTACTTTGCAAGGTGCGGATTTGCCGTATTTTCTCGAAAAGCTGGCGTGATTTTCTCACTGTTTGTTATAGACATTTCGTAATTGTCCTCTTTTCACACAATCTGCCTAAGGAAAATTCTCTGAATCTTTTGTCCGAATACCATCACGAGCCAAGAACCAAGAGGACATGCACATCATTGTGACGTACGTCTAGTTCGCTAAGTGAATTTTCCCTGATATGATGGATGATTTAAAGGGACTTTTAGCTTTTCAAAACATTAGAACCCCTGAACATTTGTTGTAACTTTTCGTTTCGCCAGAGCGAATCGATTCCACCGGGACTCATTTGGTATGCGGCACGAGATCAAAGACACTGGTGGAGATCTCAGGATGGACGGGCGGCATGCTATCAAAGACAGTAGTGGTCCCTGAAACGATTTCGCATCTCGGTGTTAAGTACGGAACCGATCGCAGCCAGAGCGAACGGGGAAAGCTGACGCAAGCAGCGAGCGAAGATACGAGAGGCCAGGGGCAGCTTCTCTCTTTGGTCTGGCGGTCAGATCCCCAAAATCCGTCCGAGATCAAAAAGGCTGTCAAGTTTCTCATGTCCCACTCATCTTGCATTCCAGTTGTAGATATACAGATCACGTAGAAATACACTTCATCACTCGCTGGCCAGAACTTGATAGAAGCACTAGCGATATTTGAAATCTTGCTAGATTATCCCATGGATTTTCATTTATATTTGCAGTGAATTCTATTTCTGTGCAAAACGGGGCACATATATTGTGTAAAGTGATCAGTGGTCTAGTTCATTCATTCTATTTCATTGGATTTTGTGTTAATTTAAACCTATTAAATTAAACCGTCTCAATAGTTCCAGTTGTAAATGTAATGATATACCTGCTATACTATTTCCAAAAAGATAATAGATGTTTAATGCTTAAATTAACTTTTAAAGTCGCGAAGGAATTTATAATTAATAAATTTAGTTAAGTCCTATATTTATAGATGTGTAATTTAACCACTAGAACTCGTGCAGTGTTTATTAAATACATAATTAAATACGCGAGCGTATATATAATAGGCTTAACGGGAAATTTATCGCGCGCTTAGAAGATTATTTGATTTTTAAAGTATGATTATGTTGTTATGGGTTTTCTATATTTTTCTCTAGATTGATCACCTTTTGCAATCCCAGCAATAACGAAATCTTTCAGAGTTTCCATACTCGGTTCTTAAACTTCCAGACAGTTTGATGAGACATTTTTTTAAAGTAAATCTTGTGGTGGTCCGGTGCGGCCTAGCTAACATAATTACATGAAAGAAAGCCTACCCAAGATCATTTGATTATTATCATCAAATTAAATTACAATCTGTAAGATAAACTGGAAGATGAACAGTGCCAGTAGCGATAGTTTATATACTGCTCTATTGTGAGAGATTACCGATTTACCTGACTGTGACTAAGCATAGTTTTTCCTCACTGGATTAAAAAAAACTTTACCGGTCAGTTGCTGTCATCACGCAGTGAAGGACTATTGCCATCACCTCATTTTCACCCCTGTGTTGAATTGTGTCAGTGCCATCCCATAGACTTCTTTTATATAATAAAACACAAGAACTCTTTAAACTTCAAGTCCGGCGATAAGCGGGAATATTTGCTCTCAGTAAAAACTCGCAATATCTGGGGCGGGACATAGAAGTGCTAGACAGTTTCACATGTCAAGAGTTTAATCACTGTGTTTATCATTTTATGGATTTGCCTGATGCTGCAACTCGGTAAGTGTGTGAGTATATATGAGTGTGGATCCGCACAGTGTGCATGAATGACAGGAGATTTATTTTTTTGAAAAAAAAACCATTTGTTAACTTGCCTACCGGGTAATACGTTTTCTGTATACCCGGCATTGTTCCTTTAGTGGGATAATTTGTTAACTCTGTTTCATCCCCCCCCCCCCTTTTTTTTCTTTGCTTAGTAAAGGGAAGACACCATTGGGATAACAGTACTTTTATTTGTCTACCACCATAACTAATATTGTAACCCCTCTTTCAGAGTAATTAAATTCACTGTTGGGTTAACTTTCCTATGCTCCTGATAACTATCTATCTTGAGACTGGGTTTATCTTTGTCTAATACAAGCGGGAAGGGCTTAGTCGATACCAATCTTCTTCACCCCCTCTCTACCTTGTTATTTGCATTTTTCTGTACTTATGATAATTTTATATAACACTTGATATTGGTTTTTTTGTGATTTGATTTTTAAGGTAAATAAACATCATAAACTTATTTCGGACTGTGTTGGAATACCCAAAAGCCCCCCCCCCCAAAAAAAAATTCCCTATTTGTTTAATATAGCTGTATCCACGTCGTCTGAGTGTTTGAAGCAACAAATCGGTGTGAGCGCAGACGTGTGTCTGGAAAACTGGGAAATAATTGTTTGATCAGAAGAGTGGAAGAGAAGATTGAGAGAAACGATTTGTCGTAAATAAGTCTGTCTTTACTCTCCTCCAGCACTCTGTGGAGCATCATATTTAATCTATACATTTCTATCACTGAGTTTTCATCATCATTCTACACTCTAAACCGGACTACTATTTCTAGACTCTTTTCTCTCAAAAATAAATTTACGACAGTATTTGGCTGGCTCGCCGGGATAATTTTGAGATACATTTGATGCACACATATTTGTGGGCTGGTTCTGCATCTTGAGCTACATTTGAGGCATTCGCATAGCCGGGATAAAGATATTTTGAGTCTGATCTAAGTCTGGGTCTAATTAGATAGAGTGTGAGTGATCTGTCTTTGTGATTTAGGGAAATAAATAAATAAGTAATTACACCCCTTGACAACGCTTTTTAGTATTTGGGTCGTCCACACAGCACATTTACAGGTTGTTTTCTTTCCACAGCAGTAGAAAGTACGGATAAACAAAAATAGTTGTTATTTAAATTATTCTCTGGCAGAGAAACATTACATTTTTCTTTATAAGATTTGCTGGGATTGCGTGATTGTTTTACAGTCACTAAAGGGTCTTTGAAGTTAAAAGAGTTGAGCTTAGCTAAAGACGCCTTGTTCTGACTTTTTAAGTCTAGTTAACATCGTCTCTTCTAGTATAATTGACTTCAGGGGGAGTTTTCGTAGTGGAGAATTAAAATTTCAGAATTATTATTATTTTTTTTCTTTAAATTGTTTTAATATAAATTTTTCTCTACTGTTAGTAAGAGTAGATTATTTTCTAGTGTAACTTACCATTTTAGTGGCATAGTCGCTTGCGTTAAGAGTCTTAAGTGACAATAATAGCAGCGATAAGTTAACACATTTAAGGTAGGAGGTAACTTAAGTAAATTTTTACTTTGATTTTTCTCGTAGCGGTTCCGAATTTCTTCCCCTTCTTGTTCCATCTTACTATTCTCTAGTCTTAGAAGCATCCAGTTCTTTGGTATGGCAGAGAGAATTAGGATAAGATCCATTTTGAGACAGGAGGCGAAGGACTCAGGATTAGAAGGAGAAGCCGCGAACCTGTTTGTCAACAAAGAACTTGAAAGATATGACGCGGACCAACAGAGAGAAGAAAAAGAGAAAAAGGAAGCGGAAGAGACGGCAGAAGCTAGGAAGAAAGAAGCGGACGATCGTCAATTGGAGCAGAAGAAAATTGAAGCAGAGATGGACGCCCGCATGGAAAGAGAGAAGGAGAGACAACGCGAAGAGAGAGACAAGGAAAGACAGCATGAATTGGCGCTTAAGGCTTTAGAGAGTCGGGGCGCCTCTACTTCGAATAACGGAGAGCCGTCTTCGCCCCAGTCGCAGTCAATGGATCTCTCCAGCACTCAGTCTGCCCAATTAACTGCGATGTCTTTTGCTTTAGAGTCTTTTCCTAGTCCCAATGAGAAAATTGACAGCTATCTAGAAAAATTCGAGAGGCTCGCAAATCTGTATGGGTTGGAGAGTTCCCGCTGGGCACTTAAACTCTCAACGTCACTGAAAAGTACTGCTTATGACGTATATACAAAGCTGGGAACCAACCAACATGATTACGACATGCTGAAAAAGGCATTGCTAGAGCGGTTTGAGATGACCGCCCGAAAATTTCTGCAAATGTTCAGAAACAGCCGGAAAGAGAGCACGGAAACATTCCCGCAGTTCTCTTCACGTCTCACGGGCTATTTGACAAAGTGCATTGAATTATCTGACCTACCTCTTACATATGAGGGACTACTTGAACTTGTTCTTGTGGAACAGATAAAGTCAACTTTGTCAAACGAAACCCGTAGATTTTTGGCTGAACAGGGCGCAGTCAGGCTTGAGGACATGCTCAATAAGGCAGAACGCTATACCAATGCAATGGCCGAACTTCCCAGCACAAAACGTAAACCCACAGATGAGCCATCTCGTAAACAAAATCTAGAGCAGTCGTCCTATTCCTCTAATTCCTTTCAGAATTATAACCAACGAGAAAATAATACCCAGAGACCTCCCCAGAAAAAATCGAAATTCTACAAAACCCGATACCCCCCTAACAACAATTCTGATCAACCCACCAAGCCTACGTGGCAGCGCGGCCACCAAGGTCAAGGAAAAGGGAAGACCCCTACACCAGGAACGTCTGATCAGGGCAAACAAACCGGTCCAAACCGCGTCGGATGTTTGCATAAGCCTCGAAATGTAGAGTCAATGTCAGTGATTCTCAACCTGAGGGGGACCGACCCTCAACTCGAGGAACTGTAATTTTGAATGGTACCTCAACTACTTGTCTCTTTGACACTGGATTAAGCTTTAGTTGTATTGTTGCTAGACACCTAGTCAAACCAGGTCAGGAGACAGAGGAAACCGTCAAACTCAGTGGAGTTTTTAAGAGTGACGCACCCAGGACGCTTCCTATCGCACTGGTAGAAATACACTCTGATTTTGTCAGAGGTGTTATTAAAGCGGCCATTATGGATGATCCTATCTACCCAGTTATCCTATGTTGTAGATATGTGTTTATTGGGAGACCAAAGGAGCCGATTGTGGCAGCGGTAACCACAAGAGGGCAAGCCAAGAAGGAGAGGGAGCCTGCGCCAAATTTGTTGCCGAACGAACTGAAGGAGGCGCAACAAAAGGACCCTACTCTGGAGCTCTGCTTTAAAAAACTGCCCATGGCTAAGGACCCCAGACACAACGGAGACATCTTTTCTAAGGATGGCGTATTGTATCGTAGAACGGGCAACCCGGACACGGGGAATAACCAGCTCCTAGTACCGACGCAGTACAGAAGCCAGATCTTAGAAATGGGGCACTCTCTTCCCTTTAGCGGACATATTTGACAAAACGCCACTATTCAGCGAATAAAAAACCACTATTGGTGGCCAGGAATGAACTCTGACATTATCAGGTATGTGAAATCCTGCGCCCAGTGCCAACTGGTAGCACCAAAGCACTTGACACCCCCAGTACCTATGGGGCAAATGCCAATAGTGGGTACTCCATTTGAACGGGTTGCTGTCGACATCATTGGACCCCTGGAAAGGACCAAAAGAAAGCACAGGTTCATCCTGTCTTTAGTCGACACTTGCACAATGTGGGCCGAAGCTATACCGCTAACATGCACAGATTCCAAGCATGTCGCAGAAGCCCTCGTGCAAATCTTTACACGGTTGGGATTTCCTCAACAAGTTTTGACGGACAATGGATCCCAATTCCGTAGCCTGTTAATGGAGGAGATCTTTATGATCTTGAGGGCCAAACATATCCACACAAGTCCCTACCATACGGCCGGAAATGGGCTCGTGGAACGTTTTAATGGTACCCTCACCACCATGTTACGTAAGCTGGGTCAGGAGAAACCGGAAGACTGGGACCTATATATATTGGCTGCCTTATTCGCCTACCGAGAGGTACCCCAAGCGTCTACGGGATTCGCGCCAGCTACACTTTTATTTGGCAGACCTATTAAGGGGCTACTAGAAGCCTTACTTCGGTCCCTGACAGACCAAAAGGCTGACGAGACAGTCGTCTCTGCAAGCAAGTATGTATCTGAGCTCAAGGAAAGGCTAAAGCTAGGATGGGATCTAGCTACTACCAACCTTACAAAAGCCCGCGCTAAACATGCTAAAAGATACAACAAAGCTGCAAAAGAGAGAGAACTACAACCAGGGGAGAAAGTTTTGTTGCTACTTCCAACCGGAAGCAATAAACTTCGCATCGGATGGCAAGGGCCGTTTACCGTCCTTAAAAAGATCTCACGTACCAATTACAAGATCTCCATCAAAGGAAAGGAGAAGGTCTTCCACGTAAATCTGCTTAAGAAATATTTGGAAAGACCGGTGCCATCCTCCGAGCATCTCCTGACCGTCGCCATAGCAACGGAAGACGAGGAAGATGATGATGGTTTCATGGAGTATCCATTGCAACCCACAGAATCCTTTAAAGATGTCAAGTTCGGCGACAATCTCTCACCAGAACAACAAACAGAAACCAGGGCTCTACTAAAACAGTACAGTGCAGTCTTAACGGATGTACCTGGTCGAACAAGTCTCATCGAATTTGATATGAAATTAACAAACGAGACCCCTGTTCGAACCAGAGTTTACCCCATCCCGTACGCTAAAGCTGATGCACTTCGCGAAGAAGTAGACAAGCTGCGTCAAGCAGAAATTATCAGTGAGTCTACATCTCCTTACAGTTCCAGTGTAGTGCTGTTGCAGAAGCCCAATAAGGAAGTTCGGCTGTGTATAGATTACTGGCTGCTAAACGCTGTACCGGAATTCCAGCCCGAACCTCTCCAAACTGTTTCTGAGTTGTTCACCAAGCTTAGCAAGGCAAAGATTTTCTCCAAGATTGACCTCAGTAAAGGTTATTATCAGATACCAGTCAAGGAGGAAATTAAACCTTTGTTAGCTTTCAGCACGAGTGAAGGACAATACACATTTAATGTGATGCCGTTCGGATTGCATAACGCACCAGGAGTGTTCACCAGGATGATGAGGAAACTTCTAGAACCTTTGCAAAGTCCCCATATCCACAATTTTATGGATGACATATTAATTGCATCGGAAACCTATGAAGAACATATTGCTACGGTTGCTATGCTCCTCAAGAGACTACAGGAAACGGGTCTCACAGCCAGACCTAGCAAATGTCTCATCGGGTTTGAACAGTTAGACTTCCTGGGGCATACTATTTCTCACGGATGCAGTTGGCCTATTAAGAAGAACGTGGAGAAAATAGCTGCAGCCAAAAGACCCCGAACGAAGAAAGACGTACTTTCCTTCCTATCATTAGGTGCATATTATCAGAAATACATCCAGAACTTCAACGGACAGACAGCACCTCTGACTGACCTCACAAAGAAAGGTTGTCCTAATAAGGTCATATGGGATCAAAAGTGCGAACACGCGTACAGCACTTTGAAAGGACAGTTGTCTGCATACCCCATTTTGAGGTTGCCTGACCTCCAACAAACCTTTTGTATTACGGGTCGACGCGTCAGGTCAGGGCATCGGGTCAACACTGCTTCAAGCCGATGACAGTGACCTGAACATGTTATTTCCAGTTGCCTATGTCAGTCGGAAATTAAATAAAGCTGAACGGAACTACAGCGTAGTCGAAACAGAATGTCTCGCTCTGATTGACGGTATCAGACGCCATCATGAGTTTCTCTATGGTACATCTTTCACGGTGCAAACAGACCACGCTCCGTTAGCATTTCTGGGTGCCAATAAAGAATTTAACGCAAGGATCATGCGTCGGGCGCTTCTTTTAAGCGTTTATTCTTTCAAAGTGGAATATATTCCGGGAAGACAGAATGTCGGGGCTGATTTCCTGAGTAGAAACTGGTCTACAGAGGAAGAAGAGCAAACTGAAGATACCACTCATCCTAAAATCACCAATCAGGTCACCTCCATTGTCAAAAAATGAAACATGAAAAATGGTTTCATGTCTAAAAGTGGGGACGATTGTGACGTACGTCTAGTTCGACAAGTGAATTTTCCCTGATATGATGGATGATTTAAAGGGACTTTTAGCTTTTCAAAACATTAGAACCCCTGAACATTTGTTGTAACTTTTCGTTTCGCCAGAGCGAATCGATTCCACCGGGACTCATTTAGTATGCGGCACGAGATCAAAGACACTGGTGGAGATCTCAGGATGGACGGGCGGCATGCTATCAAAGACAGTAGTGGTCCCTGAAACGATTTCGCATCTCGGTGTTAAGCACGGAACCGATCGCAGCCAGAGCGAACGAGGAAAGCCGACGCAAGCAGCGAGCGAAGATACGAGAGGCCAGGGGCGGCTTCTCTCTTTGGTCTGGCGGTCAGATCCCCAAAATCCGTCCGAGATCAAAAAGGCTGTCAAGTTTCTCATGTCCCACTCATCTTGCATTGCAGTTGTAGATATACAGATCACGTAGAAATACACTTCATCACTCGCTGGCCAGAACTTGATAGAAGCACTAGCGATATTTGAAATCTTGCTAGATTATCCCATGGATTTTCATTTATATTTGCAGTGAATTCTATTTCTGTGCAAAACGGTAATATATATATTGTGTAAAGTGATCAGTGGTCTAGTTCATTAATTCTATTTCATTGGATTTTGTGTTAATTTAAACCTATTAAATTAAACCGTCTCAATAGTTCCAGTTTTAAATGTAATGATATACCTGCTATACTATTTCCAAAAAGATAATAGATGTTTAATGCTTAAATTAACTTTTAAAATCGCGAAGGAATTTATAATTAATAAATTTAGTTAAGTCCTATATTTATAGATGTGTGATTTAACCACTAGAACTCGCGCAGTGTTTATTAAATACATAATTAAATACGCGAGCATATATATAATAGGCTTAACGGGAAATTTATCGCGCGCTTAGAAGATTATTTGATTTTTAAAGTATGATTATGTTGTTATGGGTTTTCTATCTTTTTCTCTAGATTGATCACCTTTTGCAATCCCAGCAATAACGAAATCTTTCAGAGTTTCCATACTCGGTTCTTAAACTTCCAGACAGTTTGATGAGACATTTTTTTAAAGTAAATCTTGTGGTGGTCCGGTGCGGCCTAGCTAACATAATTACATGAAAGAAAGCCTACCCAAGATCATTTGATTATTATCATCAAATTAAATTACAATCTGTAAGATAAACTGGAAGATGAACAGTGCCAGTAGCGATAGTTTATATACTGCTCTATTGTGAGAGATTACCGATTTACCTGACTGTGACTGAGCCTAGTTTTTCCTCACTGGATTAAAAAAACTTTACCGGTCAGTTGCTGTCATCACGCAGTGAAGGAATATTGCCATCACCTCATTTTCACCCCTGTGTTGAATTGTGTCAGTGCCATCCCATAGACTTCTTTTATATAATAAAACACAAGAACTCTTTAAACTTCAAGTCCGGCGATAAGCGGGAATATTTGCTCTCAGTAAAAACTCGCAATATCTGGGGCGGGACATAGAAGTGCTAGACAGTTTCACATGTCAAGAGTTTAATCACTGTGTTTATCATTCTATGGATTTGTCTGATGCTGCAACTCGGTAAGTGTGTGAGTATATATGAGTGTGGATCCGCACAGTGTGCATGAATGACAGGAGATTTATTTTTTTGAAAAAAAACCATTTGTTAACTTGCCTACCGGGTAATACGTTTTCTGTATACCCGGCATTGTTCCTTTAGTGGGATAATTTGTTAACTCTGTTTCACCCCCCCCCCCCCTTTTTTTTCTTTGCTTAGT
This sequence comes from Oreohelix idahoensis, assembly GCA_024509875.1. Taxonomy (NCBI): domain Eukaryota; kingdom Metazoa; phylum Mollusca; class Gastropoda; order Stylommatophora; family Oreohelicidae; genus Oreohelix; species Oreohelix idahoensis. Next base: position 38,445 of record JAMPIV010003197.1, on the reverse strand, counting down.
AAAGGGAAGACACCATTGGGATAACAGTATTTTTTTTTGGTCTACCACCACAACTAATATTGTAACCCCTCTTTCAGAGTAATTAAATTCACTGTTGGGTTAACTTTCCTATGCTCCTGATAACTATCTATCTTGAGACTGGGTTTATCTTTGTCTAATACAAGCGGGAAGGGCTTAGTCGATACCAATCTTCTTCACCCCCTCCCTACCTTGTTATTTGCATTTTTCTGTACTTATGATAATTTTGTGTAACACTTGATATTGGTTTTTTTGTGATTTGATTTTTAAGGTAAATAAACATCATAAACTTATATCGGACTGTGTTGGAATACCCAAAAGCCCCCCCCCAAAAAAAAATCCCTATTTGTTTAATATAGCTGTATCCACGTCGTCTGAGTGTTTGAAGCAACAAATCGGTGTGAGCGCAGACGTGTGTCTGGAAAACTGGCAAATAATTGTTTGACCAGGAGAGTGGAAGAGAAGATTGAGAGAAACGATTTGTCGTAAATAAGTCTGTCTTTACTCTCCTCCAGCACTCTGTAGAGCATCATATTTAATCTATACATTTGTATCACTGAGTTTTCATCATCATTCCACACTCTAAACCGGACTACTATTTCTAGACTCTTTCTCTCAAAAATAAATTTACGACAATCATCATATCTGGCAGACGCTGCAGTTGGTGTGGCAAGATGGATGTTGGATAGAAAATTAGAAAGAGTTCCCAGAAATGGAGAAGAGAGCTGGTGAACTAGTAATACAGATGACACAGGACATGTCAGGTAGTTAAATGTACAGCTCTAGATGGTAGCTGCAGAAGAGAGATGTGAAGTAATTCACCTTCTCGCTAGAGCTATCCTATGCTCCAATGGTATATATAAATATGTGAGGGCAGCTCGTAATTATTCCCTACAGATTTTAAATTATTAACATTTCTTTGACCACACAACAAAACTATAACTGGAAATTGAAATAATTCAACAACTGCAGTTATAAACAAATCAATTAGCACTTTATTGATTAATGATGTATAGTAAAAAATTAGTACCTTGGTATTTCAATATCTTATAAGATTTTACACAGTTTACAAATTTAAATTGTCACTGTTTGGTCATTTCATCATGTTATTGACTTGTGTGTCTTGGCTTGTGTTTTCACGATAAGTTGTACTTAAGTTGCTTGACACGTTGTAGTAGCTGATTTCCCTCGGTCTTGAAACATCTGGGCATGCTTATGCCAGGAGCAGTGTTGGTCCACTGTTAACAGTTCACAATTGCCAACATTGTGTCACGTAGCACTAGTTGAACCTGCAAAACATGACCAGGTTATGGTATCTGTGGTTAATAACCAAGACGAGCCTCTGAAGCTGACTGGCCAAGAATTTTGACATCAATTAAAGACATTTTCAAACCCAGTCATGATTGCTTCCCTTTGGCTTAGCATTATGCCAAAATTGGTAAAACTGTTTCCTTTACAATACATCGACAAATGTGCCGAAATAAAAGACAGAAAAAGTGAAGATGAACTCTTTCAGCACAACACCCAAAAGCAAAGCCCTAAAAAGAACTGTACGCTTTTATTGCTAGCGTTGGTCAGCCCTAACAAAGACTTCTAGCTGAGCCAATGCTGTCCAGGATTGAGGTTATATAGTGGTGGAAGCCATCTTCTTTCGGGCACAAAGCAAGATATAGACATGAGGATTGATGTTAAGCATAACATTAATTTTAAATATTCATCATCTTTAAATATTTAAATATTCATTAAATTTAAATGTACACTAACAATGAAATATTTTATATTCTTATAGACATACCCTCAGACTTCGGTCTGCGGCTATTAGAAGCTTTGATCTACAAATCGCTCACAATAGCGGTCAGTTTTGGCTTCATCTCAGTTATATTGTAGTGTTATGGGTTAAAATTTCAAACCATAAGAGTTAGCCCTCTGTATATCTTCTCATCTCTGTCAGATCTTGAAGTGATTTCGGGAAGTCAGGAAGTGTGTCTGAGACGGAGCTTATATGCCTAATCTGAGGTCTAACCGTTGCTTTCTCAGAGGTCCACGCCTGAGTGCACTTTTCTTCTTGTAAACTGTCGTGGAATTTCAATGCTGTTGTACGAATTTACCAACCAAATCATAATTTATTCGTCAAATTTCAAAGATAATGATTTCCCAATGCCATAATTACATGTTTTTGCAGTTGCTGTTTAAATCACAAAAAGAAATATCATGTTCGGGGCATTAACCATAAAGTTATAGCAGAACTTATGTTGTGCAATTCATAATTTATCATCACGACACTAGTTTACGTGGCAATTCCAGAGTGTCTTGTCCGTGTTACGACAGTTGTGTTGGCCACGTCAGAAGAGATCCCGGTGCCATCACAAGAACAGCTATGGTATGGACCCCTGAAGGAAAGCTGACAAAAACACAACTTGGCGAAGAACTGTGGAGGCCGAGATGCAAAGAATGAACCAGAGCTGGGGCACTGTACAAAGGATGGCCGCCGACCAAGCATAGTAGAAGCAGTTTGTTCCTGCCCTACAAGATGCCACCAGGCGTGATGGCCACCGACTCCTTTACAGTTGGTGGCTGTCGTAAATTTATTTTGAGAGAAAAGAGTCTTAGAAATAGTGGTCCGGTTTAGAGTGGAAAATGATGATGGAAAGCTCAGTGATAGAAAATGTAGATATTAAATAGTTGCTTCACAGCGTGCTGGAGGAGAGTAAAGACAGACTTATTTACGACAAATCGCTTCTCTCAATCTTCTCTTCCGCTCTCCTGGTCAAACAATTATTTGCCAGTTTTCCAGACTCGCATCTGCGCGCACACCGATTTGGTGTTTTTTCACACACACAGACGATGTAGATACAAACTATATTAAACGAATAGGGGAAATGTTGGGCTGTGGGTATGTCCAACACCGTACTAAATGAGTTTATGTGATTTTATTCACTTTAAAACATCAATCACTAACAAATATCAGGTATTACATAAATTATCATAAGTACACAAATGCAAATAACAAATTTGGGAGGGGTGAAGAAGACTGGTATCGACTAAGCCCTTCCCGCTTATTAGACAAAGATAAACCCAGTCCAGAGATAGATAATATCAGGAACATAGGTACGTTAACCTAACAGTGAAGTTAATTACTCTGAAAGAGGGGTTACAACGTTAGGTATAGGTGATAGAAAAAAAAACCTGTTCTTCCCAGCTGTTCTTCCCTTTACTAAGCAAATGGAAAGGAGGGGGTTTTTAAACAGAGTTAACCAATTAGCAACTCCCCCTTAAAGGAACAATGCAGGGAATACAGAAAAATTATATTACTAGGCAAGAAAGTTAACAACAGGTTTACAAAAGAAAACTATTAAATTTCCTGTCATTCATGCACACGCGTGAGGATCCACACTCATATACTCACACACTTACCGAATGCAGCCTTAGACGATCCATAAAAGTATATAAAAAGAGCAAGTACTCTTTCGACATATGAACTGTCTAGTCCTTCGATGTCCCGCCCCAGATGTTTGCGAGGGTTTGTTGGTAACAAATATTCTCACTTATCGCAAGACTTGAAGACTAAGAGTTCTCGTGTTTTTATTATATATATAAAAGGAGTCTATGGGATGGCACTAACACAGTTCGGCACAGGGGTGAAAATGAAGTGGTCTCTTTTAATCTTCCGCTATGGTAAAATTCCTTCAATGCGTGATGATAGTTTTATTAAATCCAATTGAGGAAAAAAACTAGGCTCAGTAACAGTCAGGAAAATATGTACTCTCTCACAGTAAACAGTAAATATGATATCGCTACTGGCGATGATTACCTTCCAGTTTATCTTACAGGTTTGTAAGGGTAATTTGATGATTATTCTTTAAAATGTTCTTGGGTGGGCTTTATTTCATTTAATTCCGACAGCTAGGTCGCAAAAAGACCGCCACAAGATTATATTTAAAAGAAATGTTTCTTCAATATGACTGGAAGTTTATAGGATGATTTCTTTATTTCTTTCTTTATTTAGCTGGGACCGCAGGTTACGATCACTCGCTTTGCACAGAATAGAAATCACTGCAAATATATATATATAAAATCCAGGGGAAAATCTATAACAAGATTTCAATAAAGCTAGTGCTTCTGTAAAGGTCTGGCCAGCGAGTGATAACGTGTCTAGTCTTCATGGTCTATTTAGCTAAAATGGAATGTAAGTTGAGTGGGACATGATAAACTTGACAGCTTATTTGATCTCACGAACTTTTGGGGATCTGACCGCCAAATCAAGAGAAGAAACCGCACCCTGGTCTTCGTATCTCCGTTAGCTGCTTCCCGTTTCGGCTTTCCCCGTTCGCTCGGTTCTGCGATTGACACCGAGACGCGAAATTAGCGGCAAGCAACTGCGTCTCGTATCAGGGACCACTACTGTCTTTGATAACGCCGATAGTCTCCCCTGAAATTCCTCAGTCTGTCTCTTTGATCGTGGTCGCTGTGCCTGTTTGATTCTGGCGACGCCCCCCACTGGCCAAGTTAATTAAAATAACTGCCTATGATTGTTCAAGAGATGTTAGTGGGCGTGATTTAATCTCTCCTTAAATCAATGCGATGACCAGAATCAACGATAGGTAAACTTTCCGCATATCAATCAGCAAACGTGTCTGCCCTCTGTGTGGAACAGTTTCATAGCTAATGAATCCACGTGAAAGAAGTCCCGTTATACAAGAATTACAACAAAGTTCAGGGTCAGCCGAGTTCGTCCATCACAATCGTCCCCTCTTTTGAGACGTCAAAACGTGTTTTCATGTTTGATTTATGACGATGAAGCTGCCCTGATCGGTAACTTTTGGATGATTGGTATCTTCACCTTCCTCCTCTTCCTCTGTAGTCCAGTTTCTACTCAGGAAATCAGCCCCGACATTCTGTCTTCCCGGAATATATTCCACTTTGAAAGAATAAACGCTTAAAAGAAGCGCCCAACGCATGATCCTTGCGTTAAATTCTTTATTGGCACCAAGAAATGCTAACGGAGCGTGGTCTCTTTGCACCGTGAAAGATGTACCATAAAGAAACTCATGATGGCGTCTGATACCGTCAATCAGAGCAAGACATTCCCTTTCAACTACGCTGTAGTTCCGTTCCGCTTTATTTAATTTCCGACTGCCATAGGCAACTGGAAATAGCATGTTCAGGTCACTGTCATCGGCTTGAAGCAGTGTTGACCCGATGCCCTGACCTGACGCGTCGACTCTCAGTACAAAAGGTTTCTTGAGGTCAGGCAACCTCAAAATGGGGTATGCAGACAACTGTCCTTTCAAAGTGCTATACAACTACCAAACAACTAACTTTTGCAAAAATCTCCCGTTAAGGCTCCACAAATACGCCGTAACGAACAATGTTTCCCCCATTCCACCTGATGACAATATCCCCCCTTGCCCCTAGCAACCAGTCCCCCCCTAATTTCACTCATACACACATTCATGGTAATCCCAATGAGCCCTCCCAAATTTAATTCTCACCTGTTGACGGCATTGCAGACACCGTTACCCTGACCAGTTCACAATCTCAGGAGCCACCTTCAGCTCATACTCATCAATAAATCGTAGCATATGGTTCCAGAATCTAAATTCTCCTACATCAGCTTGTATATTCAATCCGAATTTACCCACTGCCCCCCATCCATAAAAACCCTACGAATTTCACCCGATCAACTTATCCATAGCAGTCTGCATAGTTTGTAAGTGTTATCGTGATGGATCCCATAGGTTCAACATTACGTACAACACAACCACACAACTCAGACCTTAGTCGTTTCTTAGTATGCTTTCATTGGGAGTTTGATAACTTTGGTTGCACTAAACTTCACTGATGGGTTCAATCTATCGCTGCCAGTTCTGGTTATACTTCTTATCGACTGCAGTCGGAAGAAACTGGATTGTCAGATCGTGTTGAGTGTCCCCATAATGGATATGTCCTTTTTATAACAAGTTCACCTCTTGTCTACGATGGTCCATGTCGTACGCATGCTAAGTCGACTGTTCTTCTTAAGAGCAGCCTAGTCATCTATCCACCTCTGCAATGAGTATTAACATCTTTCCAGGTCTCCTGATCTCATCGTTACTACTAGTGTCACTTGGAGTTCGTCTCAGATGATACTTTTACAACTTATTTGGCACTGACAGTTCACTGTCAGCACAATCGTACGACATGCTCTGTCTTTACCGTGGCTGATGTATGCGTATGTGTGGGGCATCACTGGAGAGTCACGGTTTAGTGTGCTGTTGTCTCCAAGGCTGCTGTACGCTCTCCAAATTCACTCTTTAACCTGTGTGTCATGTCTATCGTTAAAAGTATGATAGAATAAGGGCGGCCTCGACAGCTATCATCAGATCGACCAGTACACTCTGATCCCGTCGTGCCATGTAGAGTAGAGTCCAGGCATTGAGTAAATTTTGTGTCAGTAGTGCGCGCTGGCATGAACGGCTTTAAAGAGCTCTGGATGGGATTTTGTTGTATTGACCATGATTTCAGCGCGTGGCTGGGGTCACGTAAATCGTTTGATTGCTTCGTAACTGACGCTTTCCTGTTTGTTTCTGCTGCACAGGAAGGCTACTGGCTATGCGCCTTATTTCTGATGGTCATTGGGTAATCTTAGACGAGGCGGATGGTAACGAAAATATGTCCAGTTTTTTTGCCGACACACTACTGGGTACATGCGTGTATCACTGTGCACTCTGAAATATAGTTGATGAAGTTGCACGAAAGGGGGGTGATGTACCGACTATCAGTGCTTATGTTGAGCCGCAACCATGTGCACGGATTTTCGACAGTTAAGCAGCTGCTCTTTCGGATGCCTCTTCGTGCAAGATTAGTGGCTGATATCATACCATCTTTCGGATACGCTATTATGCTCTAGGCTAGACCATCGGATCGTACGTTAAATACTGATCTGTAGGGATGATAGCAGGGGAGTGGACAAGCCCCTAATCCCTCAGGCTGATCCAGTGTATGAGCGGCACCTAAGATTGGTGGCAGCAGGTAGCTGTTCCTTCAAACGATATCTAGCAACTAATGGTCTGTCCACTGATTTAGGCATAAGATGGAATTCAAATATGATGCACACTAGTTTAAGCTTCATTCACTATATAAAAGTCCTGGATCGTGTCGATGACCTCTCGAGCAACTTCTTTATCTTTTGTACAGTGTATCATTTTATGCCCTCCATGGAGCTAGTGGATAGTGTTCTTACTACGACTATGATGTACTATGTATTAGTGTACGTAGGATATTTGTAAGAGGAGCCGAACACTAGAGTCGTGTGTACTTTATTATAATCAAGAGACATAACATATACGGAAGAAATGTGTTCACAGTAAACTGGAACATCTACTTTCGAGTACTATATCTTCAATTTCCAAGCATAGATTCTCATTTCTATACCTCATTATAACAAAGTGATTTATGAAAACTAATGTAATTGTTGAATATTGAGCAGGGTAATTTATCGAGGCTGATTGTTTTTTATAAGAAAGAGAAGACATCGGAAGTATTTAGTCTAGATTCAATCGTAATTGCGTCATACATGAGAAGTCACGTGTGGAGATACTGAAACACCACCCGGTAGTGGTAAGATTACGGTTTGACGGTGGCCGGCTTGGTCACTCGAATATTGTTCACGTATAGTGATTGAGTTCGTGGACGAAAATAAAGATAAGAATCTATCATTAGTATGCACTGTGAATAAGAAGTATATCGCGACGCTAATTATTTTTTGTTATATGCTTTTTCTAAGAATCGATAGTTTATATAATTTGATGTGTAATTTGATAATTTTTTTTATGTAACCTAATTTCTAACATGTAAGTATTTATAATTTTACTTGATAAGATAACGCAGTAAATAGGTGATTTTATTTCTTTTTTGTTACATGCATTTAGTATGAGTAAATTACTCTGGAATATATATAATAATGTATTGTGTTTCGTAATTATATTTAAATTTTTTATTTTTTAAAGTTATTATGTTTGTTATTATTTTAGAATTTTTTCTAAAATCAAAAATGGCTATTAGTTATTGGGTAAGTTTCATCTGTTAACTATGTCAACTAGGTGTGGCGGTTGTTGCTATTGAACAGAATGCTGGAGACTCACTGTATATCTATGGTTATTATGTCACTCCAACAGGGCAAATGCACACACCCAGTTTAGGACTAAACTGTGCTTATATGGGGGCCAGTCGGTCATACAGTACTCTGCATTCTAGGCGGACTATCAATAGCGAGACCTTAGGATTTGATATATAATGTAGGAAATGAACTCCATTATCGATCTAGCATGTCCAATACCCGTGGCTCTTATACTGCATTAAGATAACATTTGGTTGAATGACGCCATAGTGTATAAACAGTTATGGTGGTTTCCACAAGGTCATGCTCGTGTATACATGATGGGGAATAGATCGGCTCCGGTGTGGTCATAGGTGCGCTATGGTTGTTGATGGCCACAATATACATGATATTCCGCTGTCCTGATCAAAAATATGTATTTCGACTCGCGCATATGTAGACTACCCCTGGCACTCGTTGTAGGTGAGAGCCGGTGGTGGGTCTCATATGGATTACCGCAAATATGAATAAGACTCCTCGTCGTGTGACATATACTCTATAAGACTGATATCTCACAAAGATGTGTGAGGAGACGGGACTTTGATCTAATTAAACAGAATACGAAATATTTAATAAACTAGGTCTCCTCAAATATCATAGAGAGGATGCATGCAATTTCAATTAAGAAATTGCTCCCCTATGTTATAGCTCTCGACGATATCAAGACTCCGACTATACATATAAAGATGACATACTCTGAGGGTGGGAGATGGGGGGGGGGGGGGGGGGTGGTCGCTGGTGGCTGGGGGGGGGGGGGGGGGGGGTGGGGGGGGGGGGGTGGGGGGGGGAGGGTGGTGGGGGGGGAGGGGGCGGGGGGCGGGGGGGGCGGTCGGGGGGCGGGGGGGGTAGGGGGGGGGGGGGGGGGGGGTGGGGGGGGTGGGGGTGGGTGGAGGGGGCGGGGGTGGAAGATGGTGGGGGGAGGTGGGGTGGGGGGAGATGTGGGGGGGGGGGGGCGGTGGAGGGGGGTGGGGGGGGGGGGGGGCTTTTTTTTTTTTTTCGGGGGGGAACTGCGGGGGGGGGGCGGGGGGGGGGGGAGGGGGGGGGGGGGGTCAGAATTAGCGGGGATAAGTGGGGGGGGGGCGAGGGGGGAGCGGGGGGGGGCGACAGGGGATTCGGAGGGGGTTTGATTGAGCCGGGCTGGGCGGGCGGGGGGGGAAGGAAATGATCGGGTGGGGGGGGGGGGGGGGGGAGGAGGTGGCGGAGGGAGGGGGGGGGGGGGAGGGGGGGGGGGGGGGGGGGGGGGGGGGCGGGGGGGGGGGGGGGGGGGTGGGGGCCGGGGGGGGGGAGGGGGGGGGGGGGGGGGGGGGGGGGGGGGGGGGGGGGGGGGGGGGGGGGGCGGGGGGGGCGGGGGGCGTGTAATAGATGCGGGGGGGGGTACGGGGTGTTGAGGGGGTCAGGGGGGGGGTGGGGGGGCAACGGTAAAATGTGAGCCGGGGGGAGAGGGGGAACTGGGGGGGGGGGGGGGGGGGATGCTCGGCAGGGGGGGTAGGGGGGGGGGGGGGGGGGGGGGGGTGGGGGGGGTGTGGGGGCGGGGGGGGGGGGGGGGGGAGGGGGGGGGGTGGGGAGGAGGGGGGGGGGAGGGCGGGGGGGGGGGGGAGGGCGGGGGTGGGGGGTGGGGGGGGGTAGGGGGGCGGGGAGGGGGCGGGGGGGGGGGCGAGTGTTGGCTAGTGCGGAGGTGGGATGAGGGGGCGGGGGCGGGGGGACACGCTGCGAGGGGGGGGGGGGGGGGGGGGGAGGGGGCAGTCGATGGGGGGGGGGGGGGGAGGCGGGGGGGAGCAGATGGTTTCACTGGGAGGAGGGTACGGGGGGGGCGTGGCGGGGGGGCGGGAGTGAGGGGGGGGGGATGATGGAAGGTCGGGGGGGGGGCGTGGGGGGGGGGGGGGGGGGGGGGGGGGGGCGGGGGGGGAGAGGGGGGGGGGTGGGGGGGGGGGGGGGGGGGGGGGGGGGGGGGGGGCGGGGGGGGCGGGGGGGGGGGGGGTGGAGGGGGGGGGGGGTGGGATCTGGGGGGCGATGGGGAGACGGGGGGGGCGGTGTGGGGGGGGGGGGGGGGGGGGGGGGGGGGGGGGGGGGGGGGGGGGGGGGGGGGAGGGGGGGGCGGGGGGGGGTAAGGGGGGGGGGGGGGGGGTGGTGGTGAAGGCGTGAGCGTTGGGGGGGATCATGAGGGGGGCTAGGGGGGGGAGTGGGGGGTGGGGGGGGGGGGGCGTAGGTCGGTGGGGGGGGGGGGGGGGGGGGATCGGGGGGGGCGGGCGGGTGGGGGATGGGGGTCTGGTACGGGGTGGCGGGGGGATATGGGCCAGGGGGGGGGGGGAGGCAACGCGGGAGGAATACGGGCGGGGGGGCGGGGGGGGGGGGGGGGGGGGGGGGGGTGGGGGGGTAGGGGGGGGGGGGGGGGGGGGGGGGGGGGGGGGGGGGCGGGGGGGGGGGGGGGGCGGGGGGGGGGGGGGGGGGGGGGGGGGGGGGCGGGGGGTGGGGTGGGGGGGGGGGGGAGGGGGGGGGGGGGAGGGGGTGGGGCGGGGGGGGGGGGGGGGAGTGGGAGGGGGGGGGGGGGGGCGGGGGGGGGAGGGGGGGGGGAGGGGGGGGGGGGGGGCGGGGGGGGGGCGGGGCCGGCGCGGGGTGCGGGGGGGGGGGGGGGGGCTCAGGGGGGATGCGGGGGGGGGGTAGGGGATTCGCGGGGGGCGGGGGGGGGTTGGGGGGGGCGGGGGGGGGGGGGGTGGAGGGGCTGTTGAGAGGGGGCCCGATCGTGGAGGGCGGGGAGGGGGGGAATCCCAATGTGTGATCGAGGGGGCGGGGGGGGGGGGGGGGCGCGGGGGGGAGGGACGGGGAGGGGGGGGGGGGGGGGCGGGGGGGGGGGGGGGCGGTGGGGGGGGGGGGGGGGGGGGGGGGGGGGGGGGGGGGGGGAAGTCTTCCCTTTATTTACTTTATTAGAGGGGTTAGGAGCGGGGGGGGGGGGGGGGGGGGGGGGGGGGATTTCATTGTCGGGCGGGGGGGGGGTGAGGGGTTTTACACACTGTCTGGGGGGGGGAGGGGGCGGGGTAGCGGGGCGGGGGGGATTAGGGGGGTGGGGGGGGGGGGATTATATGGGGGGGAGTGGGGGGGAGGGGGGGGGGGGGGGGGGGGCGGGGGGGGTGGGGGGGGGGTACTTCAAAAACCGGGGGGATCGGGGGTTCGTGGGGGGGGGGGGGACACATACACAACCAATTTCAATGGGGGAGGGGGGGAAAAAAGTTATGGGGGGGGGGGGGGCGGAGGGGGGGGTGGAGGGGGGGGATGGGAGGGGGGGGGGGGGGGGGGGGGGCGGGGGGGAGGGGAGGGGGGGCGTGGGCGGGGGACGGGCGGGGGGGGGGGGGGGGGGGCGCGGGGGGTGGGAGGGGGTGAGGGGGGGGGGGGGGGGGGGGGGGGGGGGGGGGGGGGGGGGGGGGGGGGGGGGGGGGGGGGGGGGGGGGGGGGGGGGGGGGGGGGGGTGGCTGGGGGGGGGAGGGGGGGGGGGGGGGGGGGGGGGGGTGGGGGACGGGCGAGGGGGGGGGGGGGGGGGGGGGGGGCGGGGGGAGGGGGGGGGGGGGGGGGGGGGGGGGGGGGGGGGGGGGGGGGGGGGGGGCGGGGGGGGGTGGGGGGGTGGGGGGGGGGGGGGGGGGGGGGGGGGGGGGGGGGGGGGGGGGGGGGGGGGGGGGGGCGGGGTGGGAGGGGGGGGGGGGTGGGGCGGGGGGGGAGGGGGGACAGTCGCACGGGGACAGGAGGGTGGGGGGGGGGGGGTGGGGGGGCGGGGGGCGGAGGGGGGGGGGGACAAATCATTTTTCGGAGGGCACTAGGGGGGGGAGGTAAATGTCCAGCATTCGGGGGGGGGACTAGGAGATGCAGGGGCGGCGGGGGTGTTGACACTTTCCTCTCTACGGATGGGGGGGGGGGGGGGGGGGAACAGGGATTGTTCGAGGGGGGGGGGGGGGGGGGGGTGGTATAACAAAAGCGGGAGGGGGGGGCCCGGGGGACGTCGGTGGACTGGGGGTGGGGGGGGGGGGGTGGGGGAGGGGGGGGGGGGGGGGGCGGAGTGAGGGGGTCGGGTGGGGCGAGACAGTGTACGGGCGGGGCGATTGGGATCGGGTGTGCGAAAAAGAGGGTTTTTTTTTTTTTCTAAGTTTTTTTTTTTTTTTTTTTTTTTTTTTTATTCTTTGAGATCGTATTTCTTGTCGGCTAAAAATCATGTGCACAAGGTTTGCAAGATTTTTGGCTAGAATTTCATTGCCCCATTATTTTTAATTACATTTTTCTTAGCTGGATGGATTTGATTTGATCAGGTTCATAAAATTAAAAATTTAATGAAGCGGTGTTGTAAAGATCATCATTGTCTTCGCACATGGACCGAGATAAAAGTTTATAATCCGCATGCAGCATCTGTATATCTATGAATGCAGCATTTTTTGTACGCAGGGATCAAAGACATTCCCTAATTCTATTTAGTATTGTGTATGAAAATCTCGGTATAGACAGTATCAAAACCGGCACACATCAGAATTAAAGATCATGTCATAGATCCGACTATTCCGAGCATTTTCACTATTGCCTCGTCGTGCGCAGGTTAACACAAACATGATCATCAGGGGACTCTCTCGATTCGAAGAGCTCTTGATGTAGAACATTTTTCGTTGCAGATGTATTATCAATCCGACATAGTGGTTTTTTTATAACTTCCGTCGATCATACGCATCTCATTCGCGTAATTCTTATCGATTCGACGGTATATATGTGGATTATTCACCTCAATCGATCGTCTAGGGGTCATCACTAGAGGCTAAGGGATTATGATGGTTTCACATCCCAAAAAGGATACCTATAGAGCATGTGGATCATGCTTTATTGGTAGAGATTGACCAGGAAGGATGATCTCTTACTGATTTTTATTATGTTATAGCATAAAAGTAAGTCAATAATATAACAAAGGTAATGCCAAGATCTCTCGTCTCTAGAGGACAGAATAATAAGAACTCACAGAGACACTGCAAACTAGGTTTACAGTGGTTTTAAAAAGGAAATAAGGTAAAACGATGATAACTGATTCAGTTGCGCGAAAACGCATGGTTATGGTGTAATGAATGATTACATTGTTATGAGTGTCAGGTCGATAAAAAGAAACGATAAAAGTTCTACGCAATTAGACACTGATTAGTGGTTCATTGATTGGCCAACGCATTGTCGGGGCATGTGTTAAATGTCGGTTATATTACATTTCATCGGAATATGCGGATGGTAAAAGTGAAGTGAGAGTTATGACGGGGGGACCTCACAGGGTCTTCAAGATAGGAATTAAGAACTCGCTTATCACGCCTTCTGCTTTTACAGGGCAAATCAGTTAGAGTTGTGTCCATTTGGTGGGAATTTAGTGAATACTTTCCTTCGTGGACACCGGAGTATACATTGAGATACTCCTTTTTGTTACACAGGCAGACTGGTCTATGCCTGCAGGGTCTTGTTGAGAGGCACCCATAACTGTATTTTATAATAGGAAAACGCTCATCACATGGAGTTAAAGGGATTTGCACGCTACCTGTGGAGATTGCAATGTGGGTTTGAAGTCTCACCCACAGGTCGGAATATTCTGTTGCTAACGAGAGCACAACCAGTTAGCTACGAGATATAGGCTTACACTCCACTCTCTTCCGTATAGAATAGATACAATTTGTCTCAAGTTAGGCACTGTTTCACCTTCATGTTTTTGCAGGGAAAAAACGAGTAAAGAGTGAGACCCACATTTACAAGTGATTGATTAGTCACGAGCAGAACAATAATAACTATTAAATACTCAAGAGGGGCTAAAAGACAATGTTCAAGATAAAGAAATCAATACTCACTAGATATTATCGATGATGGCAATATACAATTTATACAATCTCAAGTGATAGTACCTTAAAAGAATACAGACCATTGGTCTCTACAAACCTCAGGTCATTGATCTCCCATTATCGGCAGGCACATATGGGGGATCAATACTTGAAGACACATCTGTTGTTCGTGGTTACGTCACAAATTTTATTGGCCATAAGGGTTAATAAAGATACAAATAAGTTATAGACTGCAATTTTATCAAATGGTACAACATGCGCTAAAAGCGGCTTATAGCACGTAAGGGCCCCACATCGGTTCCATACTGCCACACCTTACAGGTTTCTACGGACAGTGCCTGGAGATGACCTTTTCAAACATAAGCGACTCAGCTGTTTTTAGTTATTAGCTGGGGGCTCAAGTTATCTCATTTTTGTTTCTCAAAATAATGGAATTTCGATTTATATTTTAACCATTGCGGCTTGAATCTCTTGCACGCGTTTGTGGCCATGAGGCCCTCTAATACCGTTTGAAATAACCATCACACCGAATAACTGCAATCATGTGATCTGAACTGCCATCTATTTTTCGATTTTTTTGTCGAATCTTTGTTTTCCGGAATGAGCAGAGATTTTGTACAGATCAAGAAACTTCGATAGCAAACTCACACATTTTTACTGGTCAACTCAACATTTTGATGTGCAAGGAGAAATTTTAGAATCCATGACTTTCTGTTTCCCCACATACGTTTTGTACTGTGGATATAGGCCTTCTCAATCAATCGGTTATGTTGAATGTGCACCTATTCTGAGCGCATTGAGACTCAATAGCTCACATCATTCTAAAACAGATGATTATCTAATGCTAAACATGAAAGAGAGAATGACCTCCGGTGAAATGGGATCGGCTATCTGCCTATGCCGCACGGGCCCGTTCTTTAGGCCTTTCTTACTTGGAAGGCTGACGACCCAAAAACGTATCTGACGCGTGGCATCTGGATTGAGGCTGTGCGTCTCCGTCTTTCGAATTAGGTTTATGGTATTCGAATTCTCCGCTGCGCGGTAAGACTATGATGGAAAAGATTCTCTATATCCTTATTGTAGAAAGATTTTGCTGATTGAAGAGACAGATCGAATTTGTTTCAGGCCACCTCTACGAAAAGCATTAGAGTTTAGTGATTGATCTACAGACTCTACCTGAGTACATCGATGTCAGTAGCCAACTTATGGACAGTCCGCTCAAGAGTATTAGAATCAGCCTCACCAGACGCTCAACGAATAACGAAGATTTTTACATATATCTCACAATGATTGAATCTATTTATTAGTTCTATTTCACAACAGAGGGAGAAAAAAGGTTTGGGTTGTCTTGCTAAACCTCATAACGATAACATTAAATTCAATGAATATCCTATGGCAAGTGTCTCCATTTGATATTATTCACAAACAAACCGTCACAGATGATTGGGAAAGACTCGGTAAACGTCATAGGAGGTACTAAAATTCAAAACTCTTCCCCATGTCAACCATGACTATGAAATTTATGCGCAGTTGAAAGACCACATGGAAATAATTCCTGTCTTTAAATCTATTGATGGATTCTTTCTACATCAGTACTGCTCTCCCCTTTCTTTTTGCAGTGTGTTTCATGTAAGATACGCATTACGCCTCAGACTCTTCGTCTAATATCCCTCTTTAGTCCAATTCACTCCATAAACTACGCATTGCTTTGCTATTCAATCCGGGTTACTCATTGGAAAAGACTGTGTGACTATTTCTTGTATCCAACAACCTTATCCGTCAAATATCTTCTTGTCACAGAATACACAAGATCATAGTTTCTTGGTGATTATTCTCATGTTCTTTCAATGATGTTACGCTACTCAGACCAACTCTTTCCAAGGTCAGGACTCATCGTTTATAATCACGTGATATTACTACCTTTAACTTGATTATATATCCTATACATAAAACTCATGGACCCATCTATTACTCTTCATATCTTTATCAACACAAAGACTAGGTATTGTAGAAAGAGTTAACAAGGATTGATCGGTACGTTTAAGGACCGTGTGTGAGTTGCTGATATCTACCTTCGAGTAAACCGCAGTGTGGATGCGCGCGTAGACAGGTGTGTTGATCCGCGCGCGAAGAGGAATTGTAGAGACGACTGGTAGTTGGGGTTAAAAAACGCAAGGATGATTCTTTACGTATCCTGTATTGATTGTAGGACGATACTCTTGTAACAAAAATTACACGCATCTCGCAGGGACGGTGAGCCAAATGGCCACTTTTAGATGATCTCTTTGCCAGGAATTATCGACTAAAGAATAACCTATCTTTTTAGCAAACTTGATGTCTATTCTCAACAAGGCTTACTATGGACGACCAAATTACCTCTTGGCCGGACAAATGTCACAAGACATCCTTTACACAGCTTTCTCACAACTACGTTTATGGGCTTTACCAATGGGAATTATATGATGGTGTTTGGTGCTTAGGTAATATGCATGCTGCCCGAAGTTTTAGTGGCATTGTATGCGCCCGCCTTCTTGGGCCGATCGTAAACGTTGTCATCACGCCTTCTTCAGGATGATCTCATACTGCTCTATATTTCACCTGAATTAACTGGGTGAAGGATCATATCTTGTGCGTTTATACTTCCCATCTTACATACGTTCAGTATGATGGTGTTGACGCTGTGGACCTTCAAAGGTGCAAATTAGGTGTCAGGAAATTTCTTTTCTTGGTCTACCGAATTAGGTAAGCAGCACCAAAACTGTATCCTGACGACAGATACCAGTCAAAAAGAATCTTCTTGAGATTTTCTACCCATTGTTCATCTACTGAACAGAAACTTGTTTAGAAGCCTTTTAGGCCTAATGTAAAAACTTTTATAACATGAAAGTCTATACCCGCATTTCGACACACTATTAGTAACCTATTGATCTCTGCACAGTTGAGCCAAAGGTAGTCCAAAATAAGGTACGTTGGGACAATAAGACTGCGAGAACAGCGCTTTGGTAACAATTAAGAGAAGTAATTATTTAGCAATGCAACTATTTTTGGTTATTACTAGTATTATACGTAATTATTCCATTTTCATATACTTCTCCAATCAGATGTTCTCACGAGCTAATCTTGGGTTGGTGTTTGCTGCAAATGTTAACAAGGAAACACTCTCCATCTCATTGTTTTACTATTGTAGAGAAGGAACTGACTCCAGAATCTGAAGACAGAAGTATGCGACAGTGGGGAACGTACTTTCCGAGCTCTATGTCATCTATGGTGATCAGGTGCTCCTGAGAAGGCTGTTCACGATATCTCATCGTGCACGCACTTTTTTTACATTATGACAGACCCATAGATCCTTTTCCTTTACTTAATAAACTGCTATTGAATCTAATGGTAAACCTAGGAATACACCGATTATCAGTAATTTTGTTACGCTAATTCAAGAATTTTTCATTTAACAATTCTGCCACTATATTGCTGGTCTCAGGACAATAAACTTGGGCAGATCTCTTTTATGCGATGCTAAACGTCTTCTGAGAAGTAATTGAATTAAAATCTCTTTTAGTCACCATCTGCTTGGGCAGTGCTATTGATATTAAATCCATAAAAAGAGCTTAATGTGTCTACTTAAAGATTATCAATACCTTATAAGTACGGTTGGTACAATATTGATATTTGTTCGTGGAGGACGGGGGGGGGGGCGGTTCCTTCTCCCATTTCACGATAATCATCCGTGCCACAAAGTGTCGACGTTTGGTAAGTCCAGAAGTGGGATTTATGGTCTAGAGAATTGTTTTTCATGATTACAGACATTTGGATTTTAGTAGACTCGATCCGAATGTGGCTGATTTCATGTATGGGAAACCTAAAACAGATTAAAATAGAGATATTATCTTGCATCGTCCCGATTTCTGTCGTTTGATTGTTGCTCATAGTTGTGCATGCATTTGAGTTTGGCACATACCTCGGACTGCGTTGCACCGTGGAACTATCTGCAAGTTGAATTCAATTTATTATCGAACGTAGGCTCAATCCCTTATCTGCTATGCATGGACCCGAGTGTGGGTACTTTGTAAAGGATACATACGAACCTCTTGTGGGTTTTTGACCATGAAACGGCAGTGTGTTTTAGAAGTGTGGACATTTGCCACTCCTATATTAGTGTGGTATAAAACCACTTGGAAAGTGATCATCTTCATGTGGACGATAGGTTCCGACTTTTTAATTGTTGTGGCTGGCTGTATGCCTCGCATTTCGAGCAGTGTCATTTACGTTAGAATACCACAACACGTCAGTGATCTAGTGGGAGGAGTATAACGACATGTTTGCTATAATTCATGGCCAGAATTAGCCTGCGTGGTATGCCAATAGAGGAACATTATTGTATACTCTAGCAACTACGGCGTAACTTACTTATGAAGATAGTATTAGATGGATAGTGTACAAAGCTAATGCTCGGCTTAAAGCAGTTAAGCCTTAGCTGTAAATCAGATAAATTAGAAAGAACTAGCACGTCGTAGACAGTTAAGACCTAGCTTAATAAGTTATAATTGTACTGACTTAGACAGGTATTAGTTAAGTTCTAGTTAGCCCTTCTCTGAATTATTGGCCAACAGGAACATTGGCCGTTTAATAAAAAATGGCAACTGAACCTCTAACATGCGGACTTCTAGATAGAGATTCGTGAACATTGTGTTTATGAATAAATGGAAACTCTTACAGATCGTACATGTATGTGATGTGACTTTGGTTCGCATGTAGTCTGGTAGTCCTGGCCTCATAGGTATCTCATGAGAAATTACTAATTATATATTTTTGTGATCGTCAATATAGGACACAGTGCGTTATTCAACTAGACGTAAATTCGGAGTTGAGTTAAAAT
Organism: Oreohelix idahoensis; assembly: GCA_024509875.1. NCBI lineage: Eukaryota > Metazoa > Mollusca > Gastropoda > Stylommatophora > Oreohelicidae > Oreohelix > Oreohelix idahoensis. Next base: position 19,583 of record JAMPIV010003197.1, on the reverse strand, counting down.
GACTTATTATCCCTTCATAATTGATCATGACCAGTGAATGATTAATGTATTCTTAAACACGCTTGGCATTACTCAACACTGCCATTAATAATGTTTAATTAAGACGACAATTGAGACTATACAGGTCTGTTCCAGAATGGGTCGAATTTAGAATTATGAAAAAACACTCCATTTCTGCACCATAATGAATTCACAATGGGCTGTTTAATGACGTAGCATTATTCTCGGATACCAATCGATACAAGTATTACGGATACCAACAATACAAGTGATTAAGAGAAACCCGAGGGCACTTTGTGACTCTATAAACTGATTACGAATAAATTAATAAACTTGGTCCATCCTCTCAAATACTAGAACGTCATCGGATGCAACCAGACTCATACCTGGTGATCTCACGCAAGAGCCGCCCGGTCGAACTGGATCTGGTTGAGCAACCCTCGTTTTCCTGTTGTTACTCCTTACGAGCGAGGAGACTAATCAGCAAGACTAAGTCACTAGCAATTATGTTCTTGTCTAAGGTTCCCGATGCATACTTATAGAATTTTGTCATCCAATGAATAATATATGGAATTATGGGCGACTTTGCTCAAAAGTGTCCATGATTATAGCAAGCCTTCCATCAATCATACCTGCGTGAACACTCCTGTGATGCGTTTTATGCTAAACCGAACGATAAGAAGAAACAAATGGCACATCACGCATAATCATGTGCTAATGTAATGTCCTTCCAACTAGTGCTAGATAAGACTATACGCATTTAGGGTTTAATTTCTACCTAATATAGAACTTGTGTATCTTGACTAATATAACCTTTGCCCCTCGAGGTACAATACTTGGAGGCAAGATCATTTGCCCTATGTGAACTGGTCAGCTTGTATACTGTAGTCAGCTTTTTTGACCCGGTGATACATTCATCCAGAATAAAGAACCTGTTGTGGAGAGGTTCGGGACTGGAAGATGTCCAGATTACACAGCGTTTTTGACATACCAGTAATCAATGCCTCAGTACGAACCCTTCTATTATTGCCGCGCTTCTGCCAACTAGCACTACGACTCCGCAAGCCTGTATCGCGATATTGTTGGACTCTACTGATTATTTCCTGCGCATCTAGATCGCTGCAGTCTATGTCCTGATTTCTCTCGGCGAAGTGCAATCAGCTTTAAGCGTACGGGATGGTGGTACAATACTACATGGTAATTTGTAACTAGGCGCGTCTTCGTTTGTTTAATTTCCATTATCAAATTTCATTGAGGGGGCAAATGATTTGTTCATCGCACGCTATGTAACAACCGTTAAAAGACTTGCATCTGTACTGTTTTAGTTTGAGCGTCCCCTGGTGTTCTGTATGTTGCTTTGGTTCGTGGTGAATGAGATTGTCGCCGCACGAAAACTTGACATCTTTAAAAGATTTCTGTGGCGTTGCAATGGATACTTATCCATGCAATCCATCATATATTCACTCGTTTTCCGTTGCTATGGCCTGACATGCCAGGAGATGCTCGGATGATTCTTGGCACCCGCGTCTTGTCGCCAAGACTATTTCTTTAGCAGATTTATGTGGGCAAGACCTTCTCCTTTTTTTCTCTATGATGGAGATCGTTTGTAGTTGTACGTGAGATCATACACTTTTTTTTAGGACGGTAGTACAATCTGGTCGACCTTGACCATCCGATGCGATATGTTTTGTTGCTACCGGTTGGGAAGTAGCGATTAGGACACTTGTCTCCTACTGGTTGTAGTTCCTCTCTTCTTTTGTGCTATGGGACTATTGTTGTATTCATTTTGCAATGTTTTAGCGTGAGGTCTTATTGTACAAGGTTCGTGAGGTATAGCTATGATCCCATCTCTCCTTGCTTTAGCCGTGTCCTTGAGTCAGATACACATACTATGCTTGCAGAGAAGACTGTCTCTATTCACGTCCGGAGTCAGACTTCTGGTCTTGTCAGCGGATACCTCGTAACGTAATGCTTTCTTAGTGGATCTCCCTTTATAGGTCACTCTGCCAAATACAAAGTGTAGCTTGAGCAAGAACCCTTTAGGGACGCTTGGAATGACGGCTTCCTATATCGGTAGGCGAATCTAAGTGGCAAGCCGTATATTTGGTCCCCCAGTCTTGCGGTCTGTACTCCTGACCCAGCTATACGTAACGCATCATGGTCTGTGGGTACCGTTATTCTAAAACGTTCCGAGGTCCCTTTTTCACGGCCGGACTGGTAAGGGACTTGTGATTGATATGTTTGCGCCCTCAAAGATCGACTTAAAGATTCTCCTCCACATTAACAGCTACGGGAATTGGGGATCCGTTTGTCTCGTCAAATAACTCATGTTGACGGGTAATCCCAGAACCGTGTATAAATTGTATGCACCACTCAAGGCTTTCTGCCGACAATGCTTTGGAAGTTAGTGCATGACTATTCTGTACAGCTTCAGAGCCCACTTATATGTGTCAATAGTGTCGACGAAAGGTTCAGAGGAAAGAATCTCTGTCTGTTCCTATCGCTTGTTGGTCGTTCTTTTATTCCCAGGGGACCAATAGATTTACGAAAAACAGCATACACTCGTTCACAAAATTTGGATATGTCTACTTCTACTTTAAAAAAATTGGCTCAGTTTCGCTCCCATAGGTACTACTGGGCGGTGTTTCATAGTGCTATGCGGTGCCTAGACGCCGGTTGGCACTGTGGGCGCGAGGAATTTCGACAGCATGACCTGACACTGTGCTATGAGTATGCATTCCTGGCCACCAAAATAGTGGTTTTATTATTTATTGATACGTGATATAGTGGCGTTTTTTCGCCCATATAGTCCTTCGCTTACTAATAGGTGATAATGATAAGTGGCTCCACCGCATACCTATCTAAGAGATCTGGGCTTCTGTACTTGCGTCAGGTACTAGGAGGCTGGTTTTATCTTCCCCCGTGCTCTGTCACGATGGTATTGCCTTACGTTTTCTAACCTGATACAAATACACACCATTTCACTCTCAGTAAAAGCATGTTCTCCCGTTTGTGGTCTGGTGGTCACCTATTAGTCCGAACATGGGGCAGTTTCTTTTAAAGCCATTCGGGCGTCACAGTAGTAATGGGTCCTTCATTTTGATTGCGGGCCTCTTCAGAGTGTCATATCTGCAAACAAGATTTTGTGTGCTGCAGGGCCCTCCCTATCCTCTCTTGGCTTGCCCTTTCGCCATTCTTGTGGGTTACCGCCGCTGACCCATCTAATCGTCTCCTATAGGATCTCTCTCCCAATGAATCACATTATCTAACACTCCCAATGAGTAAACACTGGGAACGAAGTCAGGGGTCACTCACCATTACTATTGACGCCTGGCTATTTAAATTAACCAACCTTCTGACACCAAAATCAGATGTGAGTGTAATTTTAATCCTACCAAGTGGCGATCACGGAAATCGGTCACGCCCTGGTGTGCATTCCACTTCTATGAAAACTCCTCCACTTTAGTTTGACGCGTTTACCCGTTCTGTCTTAACCTCCCCTGACTCGCGAGTTTGACTAAGTGTGCTGTAAAAGCGACTCAGCAATACTAACTCAAAACCTATCAAATCCGTCAGATATCTGTACCAAACAATACACAGTAAGTAGATTGGGTACCGTATTCGCAAAATAACACAGTATACCTCTAGATTGAGGGTCTGAGTCTACACCACCAAACCTCAGGCTGAGAACCACGAGACTATTGATACTCGCATACAATTTCGCAGGGTCTTGTCTGCAAACATCCAATGCGTGTTGTTCTGCATCCGGTTTGTTTATGCCAACATGGGAAACAGACTTTCTCTAGTTTCAAGTTAAAGGGTTATCTTTCACCTTAACCTTGGTCCAGTAGGTGGCCGTCGTACTCTGCCACTGGTATGCTTTGTCATGGGTTGATTCAGATACAGATCTAGTTTGTGTGGGGGGGGAGGGTTAATACGGTTTTGTAGTGAAATTCTACGGCGTATATGAGATAGTGAGTATGTCGTTGTGTGTGTAGTACCTATTGGTGGTGGGGGGGTCATTTAGTGTAGCGTGTTATATCTTCTAGTTGGTTATGAATGTTATGAATGAGTATGTAATAGTAGACTAGGGATATGGGGTGTGCGGCCCCCTTGGGACGTTTCTAGGGTATATCAATTCTTAGTGCATGGTTTAAAATCGCGTGAGAGGATATTGGAAAAGAATTAGGATAGACTTCTCTGATTCTGCTTTTTCGCGAGATTGGCTCAATCCTGTGGGTTTCATATTGCGTATTAGTGCTTGGTAAAAATACTTGCGTACCAAATGCAATCTCATCGCTCTGTACTCTCAGCCTGTTCAGATCTGTTAGCTAAGAAATGTTTCTATGTCGAGTCCTAGAACACAGCCTGGATTTCTATGCTGCTCCACTGTTCACGGCCAAACAATAGTTCGAACCGTGTTCTTACATTCTACATATGATATGAGGGTTAGGTTCAAGTATTTAACATCGTATGCCACTTTGTCAGATAAACCCGTGAGACGTGAACGATCCGAGAACTGGGGGAAAGTGTTTCCGTCCCTATCTTTTAGGATCGTTTTCTGAAATCTGCCACCTGCAGGAGAAGACTTTCGGGGCAGTCATCTCATAAGTGCTGTGAGTAAGGACCTTCTTCAAACAGGGACTGTCCATAATCATGTTTGATTTTCGGTCCCCTGCTTTTGTCTGTTATCTACAACGTCGTCATGATAAGCGCATTTGCCTTCTCAGTTGACGATTCCCCTCAAACCTGAGTAATATAAAAGGCCTTCTTTACTCGAACTAATCGTATAAAGATTCGTTGATTCTCTCCCACCTTTGTTATGGTACGGCTAAGCAATTGCCTTATTCTAGTGACGGAAATTAGGACAAGTTACTATCTAACCCAGCTGGCTAATGTCTCGGATAACCCATAAAGATTCACGCGTAAGTACTCTCGATTGTTCTGGTTATGTTATGGTGAGGTTTGATTGTGTGTGGGGGAAGGTTGGGTCGGAGTCAAATTTTCTTCGTTAAGGGCCTAGGATAAAACAGATTCTAAAGAAATACGAGGGACAGCTAGAGCAGTTATATGGGCATGATTACTCAGAACTAGAGATGGATTAAGCCTCATTTGTTGAGACTGTGGTCGAAAGAGAGTAGTCTCTACTTATTACTCTGTAGAAAAGTAGATTGGCTTCTCCGCCGACTCTCTAAAGCCTAATGCCTAGTTCAAATTTTGCGTCGGTCTTTCCTGATGAAGTCACTTCCGCTGGGCGGGATTCGTCTTAGTCTGGCGCCTTCTGGTTTCTCTCCGGCTCGGTTGCGTCTCATCTCTCAGTATCAATCTCAGCTTGGATTCTCTCGAGTTGCTCCAACTCCTTCAGCTTCGGGCTCTTGTTTCTGTTCCGCATTGTTCTCAGCTTCGGCCTCTCTGTTCAGTGCTCCTCGTCACTTTCTATTCCAAGTCTCTGCAGTTCAATACTCTCGTGGGTTGCTCACTTGCGTCATATGCATTTTCCAATTCGAGCTGGTTGATAAAACGTTGTTTCTGCAGATCCTGCATCTAGTTTATTCTCAGCCGTGCTCCTATAGATCGCTTTTTACTCTGTCTTGCTCAAAATTGATTGTTATCCTCTAAGATTTCTGCACTAGGCCATTGTATAAAAGTAAAAGAGGCTTAAGTATTGCGACCTAGGGAAGTTTAGAGGATCCTCCCCCTACAGTCATCTTCTTGCCCAACACTCCCCCTCACTCTCTACGGAAAGGAAATATACCCAAAACCACAAGTATATATTAAACATGTGTGTTCACCTTTGAGTTACCGACTACTCCCTGTAACCAACGACAGCAAATACACTTGGCTAGAATCGCTGCGTATTATCGTTGCATTATGTAAAGGCTCTAAACGCAAGCGTGCGACTATGCCGCCACTAAAGATTGGTAAATAGTTATACTGATGTAAAGAATGAATCATTACTCTTTTTATCTAACTCTCGCGCGGTATGAGAGAGATAGAAAACTTTAGAGTATGTGAAGAAACTCAATTTAAAAGGGAGAAAAAGATCCCCAGACCTCAATTTTCCCTCCTAAAGATTTTAAAATCTCTGGACGAGAAACAAACTCCTAGTCCCTGCTAAAGTTTACAATTATTGAGTGATGCAGGAATCTGTTGGTTAAGCTATAATGCCCGTTTAAAATAAGAACCAGAACCAGAATCCGTCTTTAAGCTACAAATGCTCACACTCTTTCTTAACGAACTTCGCAAAAACATTAGGTGACTGTGAAATCGTCTGATGCGCATATTAACCCCCCATGAACCTCCAAATCCCAATCCAGGACAGTCACCTTATACCAAAGAGAACCCCCTCGAGAATTGAATTGAGTTCCCATCTCGCCAAGTAGGATAATTTGAACAATAAGCTACACAAACTATTTATTTTGTTTATCTCGTTTACTTTCTACGAATGGCTATGTGGAACGAGATGAAACAACCTCGTAGAAATTTCACTTGTGTATATGCTGTGGTGGAGATAATGCGCAAGAGAATTACTATCTTAAAAAGGAAGGGGCGTTGTTGAGGGCTAGGGGTGGGTGACATCGTTACATTATTCTATTTTATTACCCATGAGTTTCACATGCGCCACAGAGCAATCATTCACACTCTATCCATCTAGCTTAGATCCAGGACGTAGAATCAGACACTAAAATAAGCGTTTACGCCACGGCTCTATGCGATTGCCATGCAAAGTTAGCCACAAAGAAACGGGTCCCGCATTGGTATACCAGGACCAGCACAAAATATGTGTATGCTATTCAGAGATTTTGTATCTGCAAAATTTTTAATCCGCCTGTACGAAGCCACGCCAACTTATGTGTGAAATATTGTTTCGCGTAAATTTATTTGAGAGGAAAGAAGAGTCCTGTAGAAGGATTAGTGGGTCACAGGTTTTTCTAGACCCCACTAAAATTGATTGATGAAAGCTCAGTGATATATACATTTGCTGATAGACGAACGATACTTATAGAACAATAGTGGCTGTCAATAGCAGAGTGCTGGAGGAGAGCGGCTCAAACACAGACTCTTATTTACAGCTCAATCATCGCACTTCTACTCAATGTGTTTCTCTTCGCGTTCTCATCGGTCACAACCAATATTTGCCAGGGTTTTCCATGATTTACGCACGAACATGGTCTGCGCACACTCACCGATTTGGTGTTGTTATTTTCACAACACACAGACGTACGTAAGATTACAAACTACTTATTGTAAACTCGAATAGGGGAAATAGTTGGGGCTTTTTGGTTATCTCCAACTCTCTTATACTCAATTGAAATGTTTATGTTTAATGATGTGATTTGTACTTCCGCCTTATAATAACATCAATCACTAACATAAAATATCAGGTAATTACATAAAATTATCATAAATACCACAAATGATCACGAGCCGACCCCACCTTCCCCGGGCCCGCGACGCGATAGAATTCCTCTTGGTTATTCCTTCCTCAATTACACATCCACGCTCCCAATTCCAGTCAAACAACTCCCCAGTTCAACACCCTGAACAACTGTCCACCGTCACTCACCGACCTTCCAATCTAAGTCAACTGCATACCCAACCCCTTATCCCTTAACAGTGAACCATGCAATCCTCCTACTTTGAAAACAGGGGTTACAAATATCACTTATAGGTCACTAGAAAAAAAACCTAAGATAACATAGGCCCAACTAGTACTACATTCCCCTTTACTTACCCCCCAATAGGAAAGGAGGGGGTCTTTTAAAAAGAGTTAACCAATCCCTCTAACCCCCCTTAAGGACTACCCTGACCCCTAAAACTCCTATCCCTAAGTCCATCTCCCCTATCCCTAATCCCCCCCAACAACAGGTCCCCTTCCCAAAAGATAAAAAAACGCCTTTAAATTTTCCTCCCCACGCTACCCAAAACCATGACCAACGCTGTCCCCCTCTGAGTCTGCACCCCCCCACCCACAATATTCTCACAAGCCCTTTACGAGATAGTCCGTAGCAATGCATTATAGAACGATCCAATCCAAAAGAAATAATAGTTACATACCCGCTAAGTAAATTTCCTTCGACATTTACAATGTGTAAACTGGTCTAGTACCTTCGATGTCCCGCCCCAGAATTGTTATGCGAGGGTTTGTTCTAGTGAAACAAATAATCATCACTTTATATGCCAAGACTGAGCCTATGTGAAGACTAAAAAGTTATACTCGTGCTTTTATTAGAGGAATATATATATATAATAGGAGTTCCCTATGGTGAGGCTACTAGGAAACACAGTTCGGACTAGGGTGTTGAAAATGATAGTGGTCTCTTCTTAATCTTCCGCTATGGTAAAATTCTTCAATGCGTGATGATAGTTTATATTGTAAAATCTCCATATTGAGGAAACAAACGTAGGCTCTCGTATACTGTTGGAAAATGTATCTCTCACAGTAGGTAAACTGTAAATATGATTATCGCTACTGGCGATTGATTAACCTTCCAGTTTATCTTTAGCAGTGTTCGATAGGTAAGGGTCCTTTGATGATTATTCATTAAAATGTTCTTTGGGTGGGCTTTTATTTCATATAAATTTTCATGACAAGCTAGCGTCGCCCAAAGAAAAGAGACAGCACACAAGAGTTACGTATATTTAAAAGAAATGTTTTCATCTTCAATTATTACCTGTGAAGGTGGTGGTTTATAGACGTTGATGATTTCTTTAATTTCTTTCTTTAATTAGCTGGGGGAGCGCTATAGGTTACGATCACGGTAACGCTTTTCAGGCTCACAAGATTATAGAAAACACTTGCCAAAATTTATATATTAAAATCCATGGAAAATCAATAACACAAGTATTTCCAATAAAAGCTATTGCTTTCTGTAAAGAGTTCTGGCCAGCGAGTGATAAGCGTGGTCTAATTCATCAAGGTTCAAAATAGCAAAAAAGGGAATGTCAATATGAGAGTGGGAACATTAATAAACTTGAGCAAAGCAAATTGTGATAACACGAACATTTGGGGATCCTGACCGCCATAATCGCAACGAGAATGAGAAACCGCATCCCTGTGGATCTTCGTAGTCTCCGTTTACACTGCTTCCCCCGTTTCGCGGCTTTCCCCGTTCCTCTCGGTTCTGCGATTGACAACCTGAGACGGCGAAATTAGCGGCAAGCACAACATGCGTTCTCGTATCAGTGGACACCACTACTGTCATTGAATCAACGAACACGATTAGGTGTCACCCTGAAAATTCCTCAGTCTGTCTCTTTTGATCGTGGTCGCTGTGGCTCTTGTTTTTGATTCTGGCGACGCCCCCACTGGCTCCAATGAATAAATTAAAATAAACGCACTATGATTGTTTTAAAGAGATGTTAGTGTGGCGTGATTTAATCTCTCCTATAAATTCAATGCGATGGATCCAGGATATCAATCGGATAGGTAAACTATCTTCCCGAACATCACACACAGCACACAGTGAGCAAACGTGTTCTTGCACCTCCCTGTTGGTGGTGCAGCATGTTCTCATTAGCACACAGATCGAATTCCACAGTGAAACAGCAAGTCACAGGTATAAACGAAGAATTACAAACATAGTTCAGGGTCAGTCCGCGAGTCGTTCGCATCACAGTGGCTAAGAATCAAGAAGAAGAGATTTAGAAGATATGTGGTGCTTTCAGACACACATCTAGTTTATTTATCAATCCGTAGCTCGCCCTTGTCCACAATAAAGTCATCGTGTTCTTTTTTCGGCAAATTAAACCTTTGAGTATGTTGTTACAAAAAATGGACTGATATTTACGGTCCTGTGTTCGCAATTCATGAAAAGAGCTTGGTTATGTGTACAGGAATCTTTGAGAAAGAGAAATAGTTAAAGCGAAGTGCTCATAAAAAAATATTCTTATAAAATCAAGGAATCTGTGGACTCAAGATACCGAGACATTGAACCCCAAGCCACTAAACAAAAATCACACTATTCCTCCATCATCAGAAAGTCCGTAGGTACAGAAGCGCCAAACGCTAAAAACGATTAAAAAAAAATTGTGTCCAAAGATGTTTTCGATTCGAACCTCGCTGACCTCTAAAAGTGCAAGAGTTCAAAACGCCTGGCATGATTTTGTCTCGGCTCGAAGAAACGAGGACATTAATGATCTTAACTGTAATTCAGACATAACCACTTTTCCCTCATTGCTTCAAAGCATTAACGAGTAGTTGTGAAGGCGTTCTGGCTGAAGGTATAAGAGAAAAATTTAAAGAGGATTTTGGCCGTAGGAGGACCCAACTTGTCTCCTACACTGTTGCCTGATTATGGCTTCTCTAAGTAATATTTGCCTTTTCTTGCGAAAAAAACATTTATAGCACGCACCTTGGGTTGCAGTGAGGAGCAGATTTCAAGGACTTAGATACTCGCAATCTCGGGTTGATGAGTGGCGCTGAGTTACTTCTTCTATTCACCAATCAAATGATTGTTCCACATTGTAATTCGGTCTACTTCGTATGTCTCGATAGAACTTTACGATGCACAATGATGATGACGGATGCATCAAGTCAAAACTATGGTCTCTGTCTAGGCCAGTCTCCTTTCCAATTGTTGGTCAATCGTATCATGCACTTCGTTCTATATGTAGGCCTTATTAACACTCGCATCTACTGATCTAAACTTGCTGCTATCCTCTCCCCCCTGCGCAAAGTTCGGTGTTAGTCATTGTACATGTTTCTTACACCAGTATATTCCTTGATCTTTTCCTCTCTGCTTCTTGAATTCCATAGTCATCCCCCCGAAATGAGCCTACGCCACCCTGGAAAGGGTGCTGGGGGTGGTTACTGAATGGTAGCTGGGGACACTTTGAGGAGGGTCGGTGTTGGTCTTTACTGTCTAGACCCTATTTTCCTTGATGGTTATCCCAGTCCATCATGCCAATCTTGACTACTGGATCAGCCTTTCATGATTTAACATTGGAGGGTTGGTACTGGAGTGTTATCCCAGTCAATGCCACTGTGTATTGTACATGATGATAATTGTTTGGAAGTTGTTGTTTTTGTGTGTTTGTAATGAATGTAATGTAAACTGAGTTTACACTGGAGGAAGGGAGATTTTATAATGGATTCTATTCCTTTAGGATTTACAATCAAACGTCTCCGAGTTTGGACGTTTGGTGGGTCTCTGTTAGGTGTGTATTCAGTTCCACGTTCCATGTGAATTTTTTTACACTTTGACGTGGAATATGTTCTTGTTAGTGTGTATTCAGCCCAGGTCCATAAGTTACACTTGACGCTGTTCTTGTTAGTGTGTATTCAGTCCACGTCCATGTGTTACACCTGACGCTATTCTTGTCAGTGTGTATCCAGCCCACGTCCACGAGTTACACTTGACGCTAGTCTTGTTAATGTGTATTCAGCCCACGTTCATAAGATATACTTGACGCTGTTCTTGTTAGTGTGTATTTCAGTCCTACGTCCTATAGTTGAGTTTTCACCTGACGCTACTAGTCTTGTGTCAGTGTCGTATCGAGTTTTCAGTTCGTCCATGAGTAGACAGAAGGACTTGACGCTGAAGAATCTTGTTAATGTTGTATTGCAGTACGTCAGTGCATGTGAATGACATGTGAATTATGTTTACAGAAGTAAATTGGGTCTTCTCTCAGTGTCTGTCCAATCTACGTTGACTCAGAGTTGTTTGTTACTTTAACACTGGAGGAAGATATTATATGGTGGGGTCTTTTTATGCCAGTTTGGGGGTGATGGTAGAGCCCCAATTGACATAATTTAGTTTCCATCAAAACTTCTTGAGAAGGGTCGTGTTTTTCCGTTTGGAATTCAATCTCGGACAATCACTTTTGTTTTCACTTGAGGAAGGGGCGTCCTTTTCAGTAGTGTATGTATCCATGCCACTGGTATTGTATCATTTGTTTTTGGGACACTTACGATGATGCCGGTGTGGTTGTGTGGACAGAGTTAAGTTTTTGGTCTGGACACTGGTGATTTGTCTATGTGTGTTATTCTTTTCGTACCCCCCCCTCAAAGTTCGCGGCCTTAGACTGGCCAGGAAGTGTTGCATTACTGTAAAGCAGGTTGGCTTAATCTGTGTGTATTCCAAAGATGTCCTAATTGCGATTTACTGTATACTAAATTATCTTGAGGTAGACCTAGTGCCCCAATAGACTCTAGTAGGGTTAAGGTAACGTAAAAAATACATAGGGTTTGCGTATATTCCCCGTCTATCCAGCTTTAAGTAAAATTCCCCTATGGAGGGTATTATGTGGGCTGACTTTTCGATCTTGAGTTAGGAAAGAGAACTTGCTATAGATGGGTGCAAGCCTTTTCTGTAAAGATGGCGAACTCGGTCTCCCTTAAGAGTAGTATGGGAAGAATCCGGAGAGCCAGGTATAGGTGCTTTAGGCGCTGCTGTCGGGGCTAAGCACTTTGACTCATCCAGTATGGAGGTGTATGCTATGTGGCTGAGTTTATATCTATGGCATAAATGTTTGCTGTGAGCGTGAATCTGCTGTTGAGTGCTGCCTTTATCTTTGTAAATGTTTGCTTTGTTGCTTGAAGAGTTATCTGCTATGGTATCATAGCCTGAAGGTTTATCTTGTAGAATGTATGCTTGTTGCTTAGAGGGTCATGTGAAAATTGTGTTTTGCTGGGTAGTAGGTTGCCTCTTAACTCTTGTAAATGTTGCTTGCATTGTTTGCTTGAAAGGAAATCCTGCCTGTCAGAGCTTCCTTTATTCTTTGTAAATGTTGTTTGTTGCTTGAGTGGCAGACTATCTCTTTCGATGATGCGGCCTTTGCCTTTTTCTTTGTTAAATTGTTGATTTGTTATGCCCTGAGGTAGACATCTTCGCTGTAGGGCTGCCGTAGGAGTGGTTTATCTCATGTAAACTGTTTAGCATGTTTCCAGCTCACTCTTAGTTTATTGTCTATTTTTCGCCCATTTTTGGTATATATTTAAATATTCCTACTGTGACCTATTCAGGTAATTTTGACACTCAGTACAGATCCAGAATAGCTTCTGTAGTACGATAACAAGTTATGAGATAATTTTCTAGGTTTCTAATCGTGGCCCCCATTCCGAAAATCATGCAGCGTTAACCGCGAGGTCTCCTAAGTAATTACCCCCTGCACAAAACACCACTGTTCAATAAACAAGTATTCAAAAAACAAAGTAAGAAAAAAAGTCACCACTCTGCACTCACTCTATCATGCCCTTCAGTCTCGTGAGAAGAGGCGACAAATATAAAGTTGAGCATGTGACTGAACACCTTCTCATTTAAAACAAATTGTTAAAGAAACCATCGGCTTCGCGCAAAAAGGGAGATGATGAGCAGTTTGGTGATAACAAAAAGTTACTGCAAAAAGATTTGAGTCCTAATGTTTTGAATTTATCAGGCTATATTTGAAAGATTACCAGGTGGTCATTGTTCTGAAGCGCTAACTCCTCTGGTAAAGGTCGCCCTCCCTGCATGGGGTAGGAGGCAGGGGTGCAAAAGGACCGAAAAAAGTAAAAGATACAAATATACAAGAGAATTGGGAAGATACGGAAATGTGAAATGAAATGAAGGGGAAGTGGGATCGACATGGAAGCAGACCTTTCAGCTGTGTAGTGGAGGAAAAGGTGAACATTATGACTTTGTTGAAGGTTTATGCTCCTGGGGGAGCTAAAACGTTAATGATCATGAGTAATGGCCGATGGCTTGAAGTTAACATTATCAAACTCCAATGGGTAGTGAAAATAGAATTTAACTAATCGTAAACAAAACCTACCATAATATCGAACAATAGAAATAGCAAAATTAAGAAAAAGTAATTGTAACACTTTCTGTCCCCTACCAATAGAACCCCCCCCACAATCAACCGCATACACTATTGCGCACTGTGTCATGCATTTTTCATTTTGACGGAAGAATTGGTACCGACCCATTAGCACTTCGAAAAATGCTAACTAATGTTTCAATATCCGTGTTATAACAGCTAATCAAGAGATCAATAATTATTTTAAATTTTCGACTCAAATGTAGCTAATAAGCTAGATTTAATATATTTATAGGTCAAGCCAAATGCTACGTTTGACGAATCGAAAATGTATGAAAATGTCGGAAATTGAAAATCTTGAAATGGCTACATTTAACAGCAACAAAGAAAATGAATTTCATATGGCAGCATATCAAGATCACGTGAGCTACGAAAGATACTCCTTCAAGGTACAGAACCAAGCCAGATGTTGTTCACTGGGGTCTCTCAGGAGACAAATTAAAAAAACAAAAAAACTAATGCTTGCTCAAATATATTGTAGAGATGGCAGCTTAATATGAAGTCTTGAGTAATAGGGCCAGGATGAACCTCATTTGATTGAAATAAAATTGTGGAGTTTTTTTACACATTTTATGTAAGGAACGACAAACCATGGTCAACTACCGATCAAGTCGTCATGTTGTATGACATCATTAGCCTTCTTAAAACAGCTTGCGTAAACCAATGACTAAAATTAAAAATAAACAAAGGAGGGGAGCGGGAAGGCAGACGGGACTGGTAGATGAACTTTGAAAAAATATATAATGGATTGAGAAATTGAAAAGTGAACACCAGTAACTGAAAAAAAGTTCCATTAATTCGCTTATTCGATTTACTGGTGGGGGGGGAGATATACAATTAGTGAAATGGGTCGAAAAAATCTCTTTGCCAAAGGAGTCATAAACACACGAACATTTATAAAAAAGAGTCGGCCTCCTAGGTAGTTCTTTAGTTGTCGTCTTTGGCTTGACAGAAAACAAACCTTCCATATTAGTTTAGCGAGCTTTTTTTTTATATATTCCAGCTAAGAGCAACCACTAAAGTAACTTGGTGAACGGTTTCCCCCACTCCTACGCATGGCAAAACTTACATCGTGACTGTCGGTGTCTACCATTCCATTATTGCGTATTAGATTGCGGAAGAAGCAATAAAACTCCAACTCTGAACGGTTACCGAAATTGTCTGAAGACCTATTATTCTATTATTAGACATCTCAGTTCTGTGCCCGCCGTGGCTAAAAGGGCATAAAGTCACAGTTGTTTTTATTAAAGAGACGGAAGGAAATATTTAATAACATTGATATTCTGCAGAGAGGAGTTAGGGAACAGAGAATAGCCATTAAAGAGTCCTACTTGACAGCACGGGTTTTGTTACCAAAGTGTTCATCTTACGATTTTACACAACACTGGAGTGGTTATAGATAACTGTAACAGAACTGCCAGATATAGATAGAAGTAAATTCTTAATATCTGACAAATTTAGTAGTATATTATATTATCATTTTACCTCCTAGGATATTGACGTTATGTTGCTTATATTGTCTGTCATTTACTGCTATTATTATTAATGTTTAAATAGGACTGCACAGCTTGTCGCTCTTTCGCAGCCATTGCCAAGCGAAGATATTTTGCCAGAGTGTTCTGTAAGCAGTATTGAGTGGTGATGTTCTATTTGTTTAGTTGGCTGGAGGCCGCTGGGCTACAGAGATTACCTCATCTTCTTTCTGTTAAAGAGATTCCTGGGGGAAAAAGAGCATGAAACACATGCTAAACCTGTCTCACAAATCGGATGGGTACAGCCTGCGGGCAATTAACTTTTCAATACAAGTGGTTTTAGAGGAGCGTTTGTTTATAGTGCTAGTTTGAGTTTTTGTAGTTGACCCTGTTCATCACAACCTCTCAAATAAAACCCAGCCCCCTGCAAGAACCCATATGTGGAATTGTCGCTCCAATACCATAGGCAGTTCGTCCCTCACAAGTACTTGGTCCCCGGGGCTGATCTTACCCTTTGTTCAACCTCCTTCAAACCCCTGCCCACGCAGTAGTAAGAAGAACCTACATGAGTAGAAGGAAGACAATTTTAGACTGTTATAGTAACTTCTATTAACGGTGGCTCCAAGAATTAGGCACCGGATTCGGCACACGGGTGCTTCCTGGCTGACAAAACCCGGGGCGGACCGCCCCCACACCGCACCCGCCCTAAGTAACGACGTCGCCACTAGATCCCAGACATACGATGAGTTTGATCCAAGTCTGGGCCAGGGTGGGGGAATGTGGAGAAGATAGATTGGATACCAACGACAGAATTTGGGACCATGTCGTGCAGAGAATTGGGAAGATAGATTGGCTACCCACGACAATTAGACCATGGTCCTGGCAAGAAAGGAGAGAAGATTGGCTACCAACCACGAACAATTATGGTGAAAACGGAATGAGCCCAGGGGGGTTACCATTGAGCAGGGAATCCATGGATACTTCTGCGAGAATGATCCAGAGTTCTCTGGGCAGGAGGACAACAATTTGACAAATCTCACTCTGAAGTGATCGAGGATTATCTTATTAATGTGCCAGGCCATGGAGGAAGACCAGCTCCGCAACAGGAATATTTTATGCGCTTCAATCTCCTGGCAGATACTTGACTCTACAAACTACACCAGTCTGGTAGTTGAAACAGAACGACGATGTAGAAGAGTAAGAAAGTTGTCGTGTTAACTAAACGCGATGCAGACTTGCTGGAGAATCGCTGTGTAATCCACTGTTGTTGTTCCCTACTCATTTTTCGGGATGGGGAGTCGTCGACCGGACCCCCACACTTTTCTATAAGATAGGCACTCAAGTAAACTGCTCGCGACACTATCCCACCATATACGATTTTGTAATAAAAATCAGGGCCATATTTAAAGTAGGGTTAAAGAAGAACACATTTAAAATAAATTAGTTTGACATAGAATATAAATTCTAGAAACTAATAATTCTTACAGTGCTAATAACCTTAAATTTAATAGCGCAATGGTTTTGTTCTGGCATCTGGCAAACACTAGCTTTCAAAAAATTCTTCGCTGCTGAGTGTTTTGTTTAGAAGCGCCAAGCTTCTATGTCATCCTCAACAGATTCCAGACTGTTTTTCTTTGCCTTTATTTTGACATGAAGAAAGCGTGTAGAAAAATCCACCCTCTGCAGAGAGTATTTTTTAGAGGCAACAAGGAAGTAACAAACTCCGAAAGGCTAAAGCGATGGTGAACACTTTGGATTATGAGCTATGAAACCTCTCAAAGCACACCCCAGAACTGATGGTCAGCATAATTTTTCATTAAAACAAAAAATTACATGCCGAGGAATCGTTCATCGACGCTCAGAATCCAAGAAATTCATCCATGTACTTCAAACGTGAATTGCTTAGCTAGACTTTCAGATAAGCATGAGAAAGGGTTTTATCGTAGCTCAGTGTAGCATTTCTTCTTTCTGTAAGCCTCAGGGAAGTACCAGTACAGCTGAAAATTCCTTTTCAGAGGGGATACAATAGGGTGCCCCCCCCCCCCCAAGTAAATCTTCCTAACTCCTCCTTCAGATTTTTAGATGAAAGTGGCAACAAGCAGTAGCAAACGCCCGCGCCTCCGACAGCTAGTCGCGAGTGGCTGTTTCCATCAAGCGCGCACAACTAACATGGTGGATGGACGTAATTGGCGAAACTGTAGTTCGCCAGCCAGATTTGCATCAGGACGGCCCCTGTCGCGGACATATAATTGAGATTACAACATTGGCAAACAACATGGGCAGGCGTTCAGTAACAACATAACGGGGAGTGATCATACAACTAGGTTTAACCTGAGAGCAACTTCACTGAATTATTTATTCCTTTCTACTTCCTCGTTCACGCCCTTGAAAAAGGTACAGGTCGGTGTGCGTTGTGTCTGTTCACACGCCTATAGCTCGAGATATCTATGTTCGTGTATCTGCAAACCTTTGCTGTCGTACATCATCCGACCTTCAAGCAACGGAAATTTTTAGTAGACCCGGTTGTATTTGCCAATTCCCATTGGCGATCCGCACAATACACGCCTCAGGCCAGGACTGCACTGTTTTTTTTCTGCAGGACTGTTTCCCCAGGGACCAACCACAGTTGGAGGTGGAACGTAGCCGGACTTGTACTCCAGCTCCAGGTTTGCTGGTCCTCTGATGGCAACACAGTTTACAGCTATGGGTCTCGTGACATCTGCAATTCCACTATTGCTTGCAATCTGTGGGTAAGGAGGGGGGGTATCCACCTGTTATTTCAACGGGTCTCGTAAATTCGACAGCTCTGTTATTCATAAACATCAATGACACACCCGACATTAAAACAATGAATTTCTGGATATATTGAATTTTTGCTATCATTTAGTGAATATTTTTTTAGATTTACAGATTACTGATTTAGGAAACATAGAAAGTTTTTATTCTAAATGAAAAACACCGGGCAATTGTTGAGTATTTTATCTTTCTATGGGAAGTGAATCAAAGGTTGCTGCTGGCGGCTGAAATTTTGAAAACATTAATATAAAGGCCCCGCCATAGCCAAATAATAACTAAAAATAATATAAAATGTTTAATATGTATGAAACAAAAAACTGGGCTTTTAATATTTTTTTACAGTTTTCCGCGCTTGCGGTTGACTCTTAAAGTTCATTCTCCTTTCCATTTATCAAAAATACAGTGTTACAGATAACAGAACAGGTTAGAAATTGTCAGGGAAGTAGCATATTGATATAATCTAAGTTGAAAACATCCTCTGACGTGCCGTGAAATTTTACCTATAATTCATATATTGCAACTAAGAAATATCCGCACGGCGACTCTCGTCACATAAAACACTTTGCGATCACCTTGTGTTGCGTACACGTACCCAGGTTGGGAACCTGGGGCTGTAAGGTAGATCTATAAACCAGAATGGATACAATCATCAGGTCATAAAATAAAGCTTGTGTAGAAACTGAAGGCGTGATACATGGTTTGAAAAAAATATTCACTATTATGGAACGGATGCACAAGAACGAAACTAGACCGTTTTGGAAGGAAGGACGTATATTGCTAATAACTATAATTACCATAATCAGTCTTGGACATAGGAAATGCACTCGCGCATACGTAGGGAAAAAAAAAACAAGTTGAATAGTAGCATTCACAAACAGTACTCACTGTTCTGCAAATTCCATGGATCAAGGTGTTAAATCGTCCTAATCATATGGACGTCATGCAGTTTTGGAGGGGTTTCGATGCCGGGAGGTCTCACAATTTTGTGTCAGTTATGTGGACCGGTGAGAGGGGGAGGGGGGGCGGGGGTTTGGGAAAAATGTTGACGTTGTCACACAAAATAAAAGAGTTCTTTTCTCGCTTCTTACTACTATATAATGTGCCTATGCCTTTAACCTCCCGTATATGGTTATTAGATTTATCCTCATAATAGTTAAAATATTTTATATTCCGCAAAAGTTACTTAGTCCACATTTGTTAACCTTTTAGCGTGTATAGGATAACAAACTCCCCTCAGTGGTACGATCTTTATTTAAAATCTTCCCCGTGATATATTAGTAAATCCCTCACTTTTTTTTTTTTGGTTTATAGGTTTTTGCCCTTCTTTCTGGGCGAGGGACGCGTTTCCTTTTAACCGAAGTGGTTAATATAATGAGTGCAACTTTACCATCCAAAAAAAAACCACGTACCAACATCCTTCCCTGTGTTTGAATAAGATACGTGAAGTCCCGCTGGAAGGAGGGTACCTCAACCATTATACTTTCTGCTAGCATCAAAAATGACCGTTAAAAA
>JAMPIV010003196.1:267500-364177 GCA_024509875.1 Oreohelix idahoensis | reverse complement strand
AGAAAACTTGCCTGGCGACTTGCTGCTGCTACGCTTCACCTCCTTCGTCTTTACAGGCCCTGCTGCCTGAAACAAAAGTCTTTTCCTGTTTTTCTCCCCTCTTCTGGAGAGCACATCCTGAAAGTCTGGTTCATTCTTGGTAGATTCTGGTTCGGGGCTCTCTAATTCAGGGCTCTCTTCTACTGGGCTTTCTGATGCGGGGCTCTCTTCCCGGCAATTTAGTTCTGCTGGTGTTTTGTTTTTGACAGCTTCTTCTTCTCTAGTTAGCTTCACCTTGTTGGGGGGGGGGGGCGCTTCTTGGAACACTGACTCACCCAGTGAGTGTCTTCTCCACAAATAGCGCATTCAATTCTCCTTCCCGGTAGGGACACCCACACCCGTTGAAACTTTTCAACCGGACCTTCCATCTTGAGGTGAACAAAGTGGGTTATCTGGTGTGCGGAAGGTTTATACAAGAAATTCCACTTATCGTGGGCGGTTTTCACTCTTGAAACTTCCGCTTCTCTGTCCCCCGTTACTGCTGCTGCTAGTCGCTGAACCGCCTCTGCTTTTATGGTCGGAGGCATCCAGTTGAGTAGGCCCTTGGACTTCTCTTTGTCCAAGTGTTCTATGTACACGCTCATTTGCGGGTTTGACCGTTCAAATTTTTTGCCATGCAGGCCCGCATAATGTTGCATTTGTGCTGCGGTTGTCAGTGTAGCGAACCACTTAAATGGGCTCGCAAACCTGTATAATGTGGCGACGCCACTTGTGCCAACTCTCGCTGGTCCAGCCAGAATGCTGGCTATCAAGGAATAGGAGGCCCTATTTGCTTGTGGCCCTGTCACAGTGTCGTGAAATTCTACATCCACATATATAAATTAAAAGGACAATATAAGGTCTAACAAATAAATTTAATAAAAGGAAAGAAGAATGGTAAAGAACAGTGCTGTCACAATGACTGTACTCGAAATCCCCCTTGTTTTCCACTTCGTCTGCAAATTGTAACGTTTCACGTTGATAGTAAAGCCTTCTGCAGTATACACGCGTTTCCCAAACACACTAAAAAGTGTACTCCATTTCTAAGAAAAACCTTGAAATACGCAAGTTGACCTAGAATTAAAATTCCATTCATGTCTTTTTCTACACTATGTTGCCAAAAACAAAAGACAGATGGACTAAAGATAGAAAGAAGGGAGAGGCAGAAAGCAGGCACAGGCAATACTAACACGAGTCGCGCGATACACAATTGCTGCCATCACGCGTGTAAGGCCACAAGCACTAGCTTTTTTTCAAATCGACAGTGATAAAAACACTACCCATACCAGAGTTAGGTTTTAAAACTTACAAAATTCTTATTGGGAAACATGACATTATACTGGTTTACGTTTGAAAACATTACAGTACCCAGACAGCACATCTTCGAAGTAAACAGGAGGTAGAAGAAATTGCATATTTTGAACGCAGCCACTTAGCTCTTTTAAATTTGTATATTTGGGTTCCTTAGGACTTGCTGACAAATAATATGTTAAATGTTACGCAAATAGTCTAGGAATTAACAAATTATAGCCAAAAGAAAATAGTGAGGGTGTCAGACAACACCAAAATCAGAATCGCTCAGTGGCAGAATTTTAGGCCACCATTGTACGGGAAATGAGTCTCCATGTTAACTCCTATTTGATTGGAGCGCAACAAATGTAAGGCTAAACACGATTAGTCGGACTATAAATACTATCTTGTGTTGTCAGGGGAAACGTGAGAAGGGGTACTTTTTTGAAAAGATGTGTAGGCATGGCTTGATTGGTTAGAGCTGCGAATATACTCAATTCAGAGCGTCTGTTCCATGCCACATCTTGTAATAAACTTACTACAGAATCAGTGCGTTGAGCACCAGGGTATATTTTTCTAAATAAAAGCCTGGGACATCGGCAGATCGAAGTTGTGCTATAGTCATTGCTAGTCAACGTATCTGTGTTTATTTCCATGAATTGTGGTAAGCTTGAAACATTCAGTATCTTTTAATGAAAATTGAATGTGAATTGTTAATTTATGTCTGTATATATGTGTGGTTCAGTAGCGAACAGGAGGTAAAGCCTATAGTGCTCCAGCCTGAACAGAAGGTGTCGGAGGAAAGTAAAACTACATGGAATTGCTAAACAGTACACTGACACCTAGATTATTGACTAGAAAGAAATAATGCTGGAATTGCAGAGGCGTAGTGACAATTAAGGAGGAATATACTGGTGTAAAGTATTTCAGATGAAGCTGACAGTTGGCCTAACGCTCTGAACACAGTGTTTGTTTTGTATTGTGATCAGTGTAGAAATAGAGTATAAATTAGTTCTGAAGTAGGAGGTACAACCTTCTTGTTTCAGGGACTGTGGTCTTAAAGTTATTGAGCAGCATTTGGTCAGAGCTTTGCTGAATCCAGAGTCGGACAGCATACTCCTTGGTCCATATAGCTAACAGTGAGGTGTCTCCAGAGCACAGGGGAGCAATCGAGCAGAGGAGTCTTTTCCTGCCGCCATCACGAAAGATAAGCTGATGTGGCCAGCTGAGCTCAACACTATGTACCCCCAGCTTAAACTGACATTGTAAAATCAAATTAAGAGGGGAAATTAATTGTTTTAATGCCAGGAACTGAGAACATCTCTAATACTAGTTCCAACAGAAACAAACTATTGAAGTCATGATGACAAATACCAACAGAGCTTGAAAAAAACAAAACAAAACCAGTATTCCTCATATTACTACTACACAACTGACACACATAGGATAATATTAATAAAATATGTCACTACAAGATTCATATTGATAAATTCTGTACATATAACTTGTAATTAAAATTGATTGTGATTCCTGGTTCACTTTGTATTTGAATCAGGACACATATACATTAATGACAGCACTGAATACATATTGATATTTGAAAAGTTATCAGTGACTCATTTAAGATATTCTCATAGAGTGTTATATGTATGTGAGTGTCACAGTGTTGTCAAGTGTGGTGGAATAAATTAAATTGTTTATCTGTCTGTTGTTGTTGTGACTTACACTTCATCATATACATACCCTAGACATATAACGTAGTCATCACAATATTCCAGAATAATTCTGACTGAGGTATACATATGTGGCAGCAAGTAAGGTTATCTATAATACACTACTCTTATTAGATATAGATACCTTCACAGCTGATCTCAGTCAGTACACTAAGTCCCCTATAAATATTTATAACATCCCACTTTACCACATATATTGGGGTCTCGCTCTCGGGATTTTGAATCTTCCCTATTAAAAATATTGGGGGTAATTCACTTCAGGGAATATAAGAATTAAAAGGTATCCTTGGGTGAAAATAAATAAGGTTGAGCTCACAGTGCCTGTGTTGTCCTGAGTTAATTAGTCATAGATAAAATTGTTTAGTTAAAATATTTTAGACATTTATCTGTTAGACAATGGCCGACCTGGCAAAATTTCGATCTGCTGCTGTACAGACTGCGAAAGAGTTAGGAATGGACGGGCAAATTATGATTACTTATGTCACTGCTGAATGTGACAAATATATTGAACGAGAAGAAAGAAGATTAGAAAAAGAGGCCGAAAGAAAGTTAGAGGCTGAAAAGGAAATTAAGAGGTTGCAGATTGAGGCTGAGGCTAAGAGGTTGCAGATTGAGGCTGAGGCTAAGAGGTTGCAGATTGAGGCTGAGGCTAAGAGGTTGCAGATTGAGGCTGACAAAGAGGCTAAAGAATTGGAAGCCGAGGAAAGAAGACAGGCTGCAGAAAGAGAAGAGAAGAAATTAGCTGCAGAAAGGGAAGACAAGCGATTAGCTGCAGAGAGGGAAGCAGAAAAGGAGGAGAAGAGATTACAAAGGGAACATGAGTTACGACTAAGGGAGTTTGAGTTTCAAGGCCATGCTCCTGAAAATGGTGCCAGTCCCTTTACCTCTGATGCCACTGCTAGCCAAGGAGCCTCAACCTCAGCTATGAATTTTCATTTAGATCATTTTGTTGAGAAAGACGATGATATAGAGAGCTATCTAAATAGGTACGAACTATTAGCTACCACGTATGGGTTAGAGAGAGAAAGGTGGAGCTTAAAGTTATCTCAGGGACTTCGTGGGGCAGCTTATGAAGTTTTTGCAAAAATGAGCAGAGGTGATCAGGAAAATTATGACATGCTAAAGCAGGCTCTTTTGTTAAGATATGAAAAGAATGCAGAATTTTATAGAAAAAAATTTAGGAATGCTAAACTACTGTCAGGTGAAACCTATCACCAGTTCTCTGCACGAATAGAGACATACTTGGAGAAATGGACTTCTCTGGGGAAAACCCAAGATCTTAAGGAAATGGTCCTTATAGAGCAACTAAGAGAGTCCATGGCTCCAGACCTGAGAAAATTTCTCATGGAACAAGGTGCAGAGAGGCTGGGTGAGTTGCTAAATGTTGCTGAAAGGTATCAAGCAGCTCAAGCAGAGGTAACAGGTAATAAAAAGAAACAGGTGGATAATTTTAGGACACCACAGAACTTTAATAAATTTGATCCTAGGGATCAAAACAAAGGTAAGCACCAATTTGATAGGCCACGGTATGAAAATAAAAATAAAACCCCACAATTCGATGAAAGGAAATATGATGAAAGAAAATCTTTCAACCAAGGAAAAAGGTGGTGTAAAAATTGTAAGATGAACAATCATGACACTGACCATTGTAGAAGGAAACCTGTGTATATGGCCACCCTTCAGGTCAGGTCGACCTCAAGAAAGGAGGAGGATATTATGTTGGATACCACTCCAGAAGAGATGAGGAAGGCACAGGCTGGGGATAAAACACTCAAGCCTTGTTTCAGGAAATTGTCAACTTGTCATACAACTCCAGGCAAGGGAGATTTTTACATGAAAAACAAGTTGATGTATAGGAAGACTGGAGCTAGATCCAAAGGTCAGGGACAGCTGGTACTTCCTAAAAGATATAGGACAGACTTAATAAGGAGCCTACATGTGAAACCAGATGGGGACCATGAGAAAATAGGTACCATCATACAAAAGGTGGCTCACAATTATTATTGGCCCAAGGCAAGATGGGACATTGAGAATTTTGTAGAAAGGTGTAGCATAGCACATGAGGGAACACCCACAAGTGGGAACATGGATCAGGACCTGGACACGCCAAGGGGTAAAACTAGGCCTGAAAATACGAAGAAAAATAAATTTGATAAAGTGGACCAAAGGGAATGGGAAGCCCCTTTTCACGGACAAGCTTCACTTAACTGTTTTACAATGGCCACTATGCGGAGAGTGCAAAAAGATGTCTTACCCCAGGATAAGCCGAAAATCCCTCAATCGGACTTAAACAAACTGGAGGAAGAGGATGTAGAGAGGAAATCTCTCATCAAGAATTTTAAGTGGGGAGACAGCCCCAAGAGGAAAATTGGTAGCGGTCGTTTTGTGAATGATAATTCTGGGAAGAAAAATCATCACTATAGCGCTTCAAGTGGAAGAGACCATACCGGTGCATGGACAAATAGGTCCACAAAATTAAAGGTCCATATGTAACGCTGTTAAGAACGTGGACGGATGAAAAGGCAGAGGAAAATATTACATCTTCATACCAATATGTGAATGAGCTGACCACTCGTTTAAAAACTGGCTGGAAACTTGCCAATGAAAATTTGAAACAAGCCAGGAAGAAACATGCTGCCTATTATAACAGGAAGGCGAAAGACAGAAATTTGGCTGTGGGAGAGAAGGTACTGCTTCTTCTACCTGGTAGTCAGAATAAGTTACAAATTGGATGGCAGGGTCCATATACAGTTCTAGAGAAGGTGTCTAGAACCAATTATAAGATAGATAAGAAGGGGAAAGAAAAAATCTATCATGTGAATCTCCTGAAGAAATATTTGGAAAGAGAACATCAGGAAGAGACACACTTGTTGACCTTGTCCATTGCCATGGAGATGAAAAAGGAACCACTTTCATCATTTGAATATCCATTACACCCCTGTGAGACAGCGGCACAGGTGAAAATCAGTACACATTTAACGAAAACTCAGAAAGAGAGAGTGCAACAGGTTCTAGATACTCATACAGAGGTGTTAACAGACCGACCTGGGCATACAAACCCATTGGAATATGATATGAAACTGATAGACCCCACACCTGTCTGTATGAAACCATATTCGATTCCGTTTGCTAAGGAGAAAGCTTTGAAGGAAGAGATTGACTATTTGTTGAAGGAAGGAATTATTTCACACAGTGAATCCTCGTATAGTTCCGGTGTTGTACTCTTAAGGAAGCCCTCTGGAGAACATAGACTCTGTATAGATTACAGGAGACTGAATGCTATTACAGAAGGACAGGTGGATCCATTGCCGGATACAAATCAGTTGTTTGCCAGGCTAAATAAAGCTAAATATTTCTCAAAAGTGGATCTGAGTAAAGGATACTATCAGATTCCAGTAAAGCCTGAGGTTAGACCATACCTAGCTTTTAGTACCTCAGAAGGACACTATGAGTTTAATAGATTGCCATTTGGATTGAAGAATGCGCCTAGTGTCTTCTCTAGAATGATGAGAAAATTATTGGACCCTCTGA
Organism: Oreohelix idahoensis; assembly: GCA_024509875.1. Classification (NCBI taxonomy): domain Eukaryota; kingdom Metazoa; phylum Mollusca; class Gastropoda; order Stylommatophora; family Oreohelicidae; genus Oreohelix; species Oreohelix idahoensis. The sequence goes on along the minus strand of JAMPIV010003196.1, from coordinate 357,605 downwards.
ATAACCCATGCATCACAAATTTTATGGATGATATCCTTATAGCAACAGAAACATTTGAGGAACACATTGACTCTCTGAACATGCTGTTTAATCGACTTAGGGAAGCGAATTTAACAGCCCGACCAACCAAATGTTGCGTTGGATGTAAAGAATTGGAATTCCTGGGGCACACAGTTTATCAGGGAAACATGACCCCTGACCCAAAGAATTTAGAGAAACTAAAGAAAGCCCCGAGACCACAAACCAAGAAGGACGTGAGATCCTTTGTCTCATTATGTGGTTTCTACCAGAAGTATATCAAAAACTTTAATTCCATATGTGCACCGCTAACTGATTTGACACGTAAAGGAAACCCAGATCGAATTACATGGACACCACAATGTGAAATGGCTTACCAAGAATTGAAGGAAAAGCTCACAAGCAAACCTATTTTGAAATTACCTGACTTAAGTCAAGAATTCATAGTAAGGTCGGATGCCAGTAATATTGGGTTAGGTGCAACTCTACTACAGAAATCAGATGCATTGGATGGGGAATTAAGCCCAGTGGCATATGCTAGCAGAAAGTTGAATAAAGCTGAAACCAATTACTCAACTAGCGAAAAAGAATGTCTTGCAGTAATATGGGCGATAAAGAAATTCAATATTTATCTGTATGGGAAGGCATTTAAGTTGCAAACGGATCACAAACCTTTATCGTTTCTAGCACAGGCTAGACATGAGAATTCTAGATTACTCCGTTGGTCTTTATTGATGCAGCCATTTGAGTTCAGCATAGAGTATATAAGTGGAAAAACAAATTTGGGAGCGGATTTTTTAAGCCGCCATCCGTGTGATGAGAATCACCCAAAACCCCAGGAATAATAAGAAATTTCTCTATGTGTATATAGAATTATAGACTGACATATAACGTCTGTTTTAAGAGGGGAGGATTTGTCGTGAAATTCTACATCCACATATATAAATTAAAAGGACAATATAAGGTCTAACAAATAAATTTAATAAAAGGAAAGAAGAATGGTAAAGAACAGTGCTGTCACAATGACTGTACTCGAAATCCCCCTTGTTTTCCACTTCGTCTGCAAATTGTAACGTTTCACGTTGATAGTAAAGCCTTCTGCAGTATACACGCGTTTCCCAAACACACTAAAAAGTGTACTCCATTTCTAAGAAAAACCTTGAAATACGCAAGTTGACCTAGAATTAAAATTCCATTCATGTCTTTTTCTACACTATGTTGCCAAAAACAAAAGACAGATGGACTAAAGATAGAAAGAAGGGAGAGGCAGAAAGCAGGCACAGGCAATACTAACACGAGTCGCGCGATACACAATTGCTGCCATCACGCGTGTAAGGCCACAAGCACTAGCTTTTTTTCAAATCGACAGTGATAAAAACACTACCCATACCAGAGTTAGGTTTTAAAACTTACAAAATTCTTATTGGGAACATGACATTATACTGGTTTACGTTTGAAAACATTACAGTACCCAGACAGCACATCTTCGAAGTAAACAGGAGGTAGAAGAAATTGCATATTTTGAACGCAGCCACTTAGCTCTTTTAAATTTGTATATTTGGGTTCCTTAGGACTTGCTGACAAATAATATGTTAAATGTTACGCAAATAGTCTAGGAATTAACAAATTATAGCCAAAAGAAAATAGTGAGGGTGTCAGACAACACCAAAATCAGAATCGCTCAGTGGCAGAATTTTAGGCCACCATTGTACGGGAAATGAGTCTCCATGTTAACTCCTATTTGATTGGAGCGCAACAAATGTAAGGCTAAACACGATTAGTCGGACTCTAAATACTATCTTGTGTTGTCAGGGGAAACGTGAGAAGGGGTACTTTTTTGAAAAGATGTGTAGGCATGGCTTGATTGGTTAGAGCTGCGAATATACTCAATTCAGAGCGTCTGTTCCATGCCACATCTTGTAATAAACTTACTACAGAATCGGTGCGTTGAGCACCAGGGTATATTTTTCTAAATAAAAGCCTGGGACATCGGCAGATCGAAGTTGTGCTATAGTCATTGCCATTCAACGTCACTGTGTATTATTTCCATGAATTGTGGTAGGTTTGAACTATTTGATATCTTTTTAAATGAAAATTGAATGTAAATTGATAATTATGTCTGTATATATGTGTGGTTCAGTAGCGAACAGGAGGTAAAGCCTATAGTGTTCCAGCCTGAACAGAAGGTGTCGGAGGAAAGTAAAACTACATGGAATTGCTAAACAGTACACTGACACCTAGATTATTGACTAGAAAGAAATAATGCTGGAATTGCAGAGGCGTAGTGACAATTAAGGAGGAATATACTGGTGTAAAGTATTTCAGATGAAGCTGACAGTTGGCCTAACGCTCTGAACACAGTGTTTGTTTTGTATTGTGATCAGTGTAGAAATAGAGTATAAATTAGTTCTGAAGTAGGAGGTACAACCTTCTTGTTTCAGGGACTGTGGTCTTAAAGTTATTGAGCAGCATTTGGTCAGAGCTTTGCTGAATCCAGAGTCGGACAGCATACTCCTTGGTCCATATAGCTAACAGTGAGGTGTCTCCAGAGCACAGGGGAGCAATCGAGCAGAGGAGTCTTTTCCTGCCGCCATCACGAAAGATAAGCTGATGTGGCCAGCTGAGCTCAACACTATGTACCCCCAGCTTAAACTGACATTGTAAAATCAAATTAAGAGGGGAAATTAATTGTTTTAATGCAAGGAACTGAGAACATCTCTAATACTAGTTCCAACAGAAACAAACTATTGAAGTCATGATGACAAATACCAACAGAGCTTGAAAAAAACAAAACAAAACCAGTATTCCTCATATTACTACTACATAACTGACACACATAGGATAATATTAATAAAATATGTCACTACAAGATTCATATTGATAAATTCTGTACATATAACTTGTAATTAAAATTGATTGTGATTCCTGGTTCACTTTGTAATTGAATCAGGACACATATACATTAATGACAGCACTGAATACATATTGATATTTGAAAAGTTATCAGTGACTCATTTAAGATATTCTCATAGAGTGTTATATGTATGTGAGTGTCACAGTGTTGTCAAGTGTGGTGGAATAAATTAAATTGTTTATCTGTCTGTTGTTGTTGTGACTTACACTTCATCATATACATACCCTAGACATATAACGTAGTCATCACAATATTCCAGAATAATTCTGACTGAGGTATACATATGTGGCAGCAAGTAAGGTTATCTATAATACACTACTCTTATTAGATATAGATACCTTCACAGCTGATCTCAGTCAGTACACTAAGTCCCCTATAAATATTTATAACATCCCACTTTACCACACACAGTAATAAAAAGTGTTCCTTTTTTATGCAGCTCACCTCCCTCTAAATCTTTCTCCATGTTCAAGGTAAAAATTGGCACAGACGGTGCAGACATTTTATAAATATTTCCCTTCTTGGCCCTGACACCAATTTGGAAACAAAAGCAAAGTTCACCAAGTTAGCCTGGCTAACCAGCCAAGCTAACACCACAAAAGTCCTAGAATGAACACAAATAATCCAGAATCCGAAAGATGCGACCGCTCGACAGCTCGTCTAAATGGGTTCTCCTCTATAAAATCATTACTAGCTCATCTGTCCTTGTTTACTGTAAATTCATTGGTTCCTCCTATTCTTCGCTCAGCTGAAAAATGTTCACGCTTATCCGCTGTGTAAACAACTCAGTGAAGTGTCATCCGTTGTCCTGGTAAACTTTTCACGTGCATATTTTTTTCTCTCAACTCACTTAATCATATAAGGGAGGTAATTAACCATTGTCTCCCTTTGCATATTTGACTTAACCTTATATTATCTTCTCTAAAGCTTGCTATACAATTCTTATATGTACATTTTCTAAACCATAATTACCAACTCACCAAATCTACTTATGTGTAATTAAGCACTTTCCTCCCCTGACTTTAATAATTAGAGTCTTCTCCCTTTGATCAAAGCATGATTTCACTCATCTTATTTCCCTTTTAGCAAGACAAATAGTCTTTATTCAAATCTATTCTTATTTCTTAAACCATTTTTTCATACCTTCCCTCTTAACCAAAACCAAATCACCGCTTATAATTCCTGTTTGAGCATTTTATAATGCTCCTAGCAAAGTGAACGGTGACAATATCATTAATTCCTACGTGTAGTGTTGTTTTGTCGGCGTCTGTGGCCTAATGGATATGAACGCAGTTTCATAATCCAGATATACCAGGTTCGAAACCTGCTGCAGGCGGTTTGGTAGCAGATCGCTTTGTGTGGATTTTTAACAATGGTATAAGCGCCGTACCGTTCAGAAAGCAATGGCAAACTACTGAATGAAAAAAATTGACTAGAAAAATCACAAACAGCCAATAAAAGCTGGGGTTGATTGCCACGTCCTGTAAAAGATAAGCAACTAACTTTTTAGTGTTGTTTTTGTTATGTTGTGATTAATATCGAACTTATTAATTATGTCCAGTAGTCGTTTAATACCAGAGGGAGTCACCAATTATAATATGTGTAACGTCACTACGTATTTCTTCACTTTGTTTTCTATTAGATTTATGCTGCGTGTTCTTTTTGTGGACTGTCGTGATGGGTCTGAGATTTTTTAATTGGGTTTTAGGTCACTTGAACGTTGTCTGGTAGGGATGCTGATACCTGCTCATTTTTCTGTTGAATAATCTTCAAGAACTTGAAATCTGTTGGTAATTTTGACTCCAATAGGATATGTTGTGTTTGAGAGTGTCTCTTTGTGTTTTTTGTGTACAGTTTGGCGGTGACCTTTTCGTTGATTTGGCGTATGTTTATTTATGGATTCTTTGCAATCTTCTACCATTGTTTGAGGATGATCTGGTTGTCTTATCTTATAGAGTGAGAAGTCTCTCTGCAGTTTTTCGATGAATTCTTTAATGCTAGAATTTTCATCCCTCAGAGATACTATCTCACTTTTAAGAAGTTCGTTTTCGGCCTTGAGCGATGTCTGTATACTAGACATGAGATCACCAATTAAACTTCGTAAAGTGTCCTCCATATTTTGCATTAGCTCCTGGCAGCACGGCACAGGTAACTTCGTGGTGTCTTCTTGTTGTTGTTCAAGAGATACAGTTTCAGCTTTTAGTATATTTTCATGGTCCATGATGTATTCGATGGCCAACATAGGTTTACAAATTGTAGGTGTGTCTGTTATTTTATCGAATACTGCAGAAGGTAGAATTTCTGATTCTGTGTGAGAAATTATGCTGCAGCTGATGTTGAGGATGTCATTGTCGGTAGTAAAGTCATTTTTGTCTGAAATCGTTGTGTCTACTGCCAAGTGGGGCATAGATACAGCGGAGTCCACTTTAGTGTGTTCTAACTCAACATCAGTTACAATTTTTGCAGATTCTTTTAATTCGACAAATTCTGTTTCTAACCATGATTCGATTGCTGCGGCAGTCCCCTGGGCCATAATTTTGTTCTTAGTGTGATAAAGGTGAACTTTGAGATGTGGTGTTGTTATAACATTTTCCACTAGTGCACCATTTTGTCTGTTCTTGACTCTACAAGTCCTGTTTCGTAGTACTTAATGACAATTATACGAAATGTCTCGTACTGAAAGGTGCTCTGGAATGTTATACAAGGGGACTGACATAAGTCTTGGGCCTAACCATGAAGGAGTCACAGGAGGAAGATGAAACTTGGCACATTTAAAGTTCATCCTATTTGCACTGAATATGTAAATTACGCGTTTGTTTCTTCAATGGGTTTTCCCGCTACGGTGCACGGCGCAATGTACCCTATTGACCGGATCTGCTGCTCCAAAGATTTGACAAAACAATGGAAAAGAAGGAGGCCAGAGCTGTGATAAAATGTCTGATGTTTCAGGGAAAAACACCTACAGAAATACACAGGGAGATGGAACCAGTGTTTTGTGATTCTTGTCCTTCATATACTTCGGTTAAAAAAACTGGTGTCAACAGTTTAAGTGCGGCCGCTCAAATGTTGCTGATCTGCCAAGATCTGGTAGACCAGCCTCAGAGTGCAACGATGAAAATGCAACAAGAGTTAAGAAAATCATTGACCAGGATCGAAAAATGACAATTGTGGAGATAGCTAGTAGAGTAAAACTAAATGAAAGAACAGTTTATAGAATTTTACACAACAGACTGAACATAAGAAAAGTGTGTGCACGCTGGGTTCCGCGACTGTTGACACATGAACAGAAGCAAACGAGGGTAAATTGCAGTCAACAGTTGCTCAAAAAGTGTCAGTCACAAATTTTTTTGGAGACCATTGTCACAGTAGATGAGACTTGGGTACACCATTATGACCCCGAATCCAAAATTGCCAGCATGCAATGGAAAACCCCGGGCTCCCCAACACCTGTCAAGCCGATGGTGCAGAAATCTGCAGGAAAAGTGATGCTGACTGTTTTTTGGGACGGCAAAGGTGTCCTTTTGAAAGATTATCTGCCTCATGGCAACACAGTTAATGGACAGTACTATACAGATCTTCTCACAAAACTAAGAAAGGTTGTGACCAGGAAACGAGGGATAACGCGCACTCAAAATCTTCCTTTGCTTCAAGACAACGCGCCCTCTCACAAAGCACGGCTTGTGCAGCTAGCAACCAACGATTTGAATATTGAAATTCTTCCACACCCACCATATTCTCCAGATTTGGCTCCATCAGACTTTTTTCTATTCCCAAATCTTAAAAAACAGCTAACAGGAAATCATTTTGACAGCGATGAAGAGGTTATACTGGCATGGGATGACTGGTTTAGTTTTAAAAATAGGGTGTTTGTGATGAATTTACCGTGATACAACGTTAAAATATCTCCAATTATAAAGATAACATGTAGGATAAAAATAATGCGTGAGATACTAGGAGACATGCTCGCCTATGCAAGCATTTCCTACCGCCATTGAAACTAACTAGTAGACATGCAGACGAAACGGTACCCTTTTAGACGGGAGGGAAACGGAGATAAAAATCATTATGACGGTCTGAACACGTGTTTGAATCTAGAAAGGCAAAAAGACGTAATTTGTAGTTTAAAGGAAAAAATTACGCCACTAGTTAACACAATGTAAGGAAATGGACAGAAAAGACCTTAGCTCTTGTTAGAAACAGTCGTATCTTAGACGTTTACCGTACTTGGTTGTTTTGTTCGAATATAGCGGCAAATGCCATACCAAAAGGTTCAAAAAAAATTTCAAAAACTAACCTTGAGAAAAGTAAGGTTTTCGTTAATAATAAAGTTATGAAAATAAAACCTAGCTAGTTTGATAGCCCATCTTAAGCTGCCAAATAATATACTTTTATTTATACAGACGGACAGATAACTAGGAAGATATTGACAAAAGACCGTATTGTTCCTATCAGACTAGCGAACAGTATTGTTGTGCATACTTTCACTAAAAGTCACTTTTTGCATCCTTGAGACAGGAAAACGCAAAATTCAAACTGTAATGAACTAGCGGGGCAAAGTCGGGAGATAGTGGCTAAAAATAACTTAGGAAGCAGGTTTGTGTCGGTTTTACATGTAGTTAGCCCAAAACAACAAGTGAAATTGGGGAAAAGCCAAAATGTGACCGACGTACATTTGAGAAATTGAGATGTACTTTTGACTTTATTTTCAAAATTCAAATTGAAAAGCTTGGTCTTTCGATCTGATTGGCCAACGCCATTTTATATTAGCAAGATAGAGACGCACATTTGTGCCATTCGATAGAAGTCTGTCCTATAACACAGTACCTAACTGCTAATGGTGTTTTCCAGGAAAGAATACATTAAATTCAGTGGGACGCCATACTCTAGCCGGCAGCTCAGCTGAGTTTTGCTAATATTAAGTAACTGTGTTCTCAATTTCGAATTGTGGTAAGGATAAAAGCATTTCTCTTGTTTATTTTAATATTTTGAGTGATTGATACTGCCATATCATGAAAAATGATTACGACAAATAAGTGCCTGCTCTAGGTCCCCAGCCGCAGTCCAGGGCCTAGAGACAAACAAATAATATATGGACACCTAACTAAGACTATGGAAGGCGGATCTATTATTGAGATCAGTGGGAACATATCACCCATCTTATTGAACGAAAGAGGAAACTATTGAACATATCTCAGATGCAATGCAGTCTTGGGGAACTGGTACTATGTGAAAACAACTGGGTAAAATGTGTTATGTTGGTCAGAGAGATCTGACCCAGTCTGTGTAATGTTGTTGTGTGGTGTTATGTGTAAGAGTGGCTCAGTAGGTAGAGTACTGACACATGGCACAAAATTTTGTTTCAGAAGTTTCTGTTTTGGCACTAAAGTGGTGCCAAATGCTGTTGTAAAAATACACAAGCGTGTGCCTGTGCAGCCTAACATTGGTGTCAGTGCAGCCTAACATTGGTGTCAGTGAAGCCTAACATTGTACTCCAGCTACGGAGAGGAGTGAGCCACCAGACTCCTGTACCAGATCGTCACAGGCGAGATAAGTGAAATCTGGCCTGCTGGAGATTCACAACTAATCCACCATCAACTAAAGAACTAAATATTGAACAATATAAGATTTACTTCATCCCATAAGTCAATGGACAATGATTTTGGTAGTCACAGATTGGGCGTGATGACGCCACTCCAACGAAACATCCAGTGCTAGTTCTCCCAAAGACATAATAGATACTAGTAATATTAACCAGTCTTATAATATACCTATGTACACAAATTACATTTTATTATGCTACATATTTATGCATTTCATTAATAAATTCATATCATTACATATGTTCTGACCAAAATAAAACTTGGTTCAGAACTAATAAATTTAAAAAAATTGTTAAAACTAAATCCATAACACCCAGAGTTAGTTCAGTGTATTGTAGAGTTTATTAGTATTATTATTATTATTAGACTTAATAATTACATGTGTGGGTCTGTATATTATATTCACTACACATTACATTTCAGTACCCTAGACTTTTTAACGTAGCTAACATTCATTATAGTAAAACAAGTCTGTTTGAGGTCGTAAGTGGTAGCAGAAAGGCCTCCTGTAAATTCACATAAACTTTTATCTCAGGAGCCTTCACAGCTGACCTCATACAGTACACTAGGTAACATAACAAACATACAATAACATCAAAAACCACTACAGTGTTCAACTCCCAAGGTCTTTTCAAGGTCAAGCAGAGATGGCAGAAGTGTGTCAATTCAGACGGTGGCTACATTGAAAAGGAATAAACACTATACAAAATTTCAGCTCTTTGTGACATGTCCTTCATGGTCAGGCCCAAGACTTATGTCAATCCCCTTGTAGTTACACATTTTCCATGACTTGACAGCTTCAAGGTTATACCGGACCCGGTTCTACAACCTTTAAGTTTTACACGACCAGCTTTCTGTTTGTCCAAAGCATAGTTTTTTTTTATGATTGTTGGTCTTAAACGAGCGTCCCTGGAGCCCACTTAGCTGCGAACTAACGTCTTCCTCCAAGCATGACATAGTTACATTCCACAGGGCGTTTTATTACCGGTGTGGAACATTCTATACCGAGAAAATTTTATGATGCTCGACAGCAACGCTTGACCGACTGACCTCTTGCTTTGGCGAAGGTCACAATCGAATGGGTCATGTGGTCATTGTTGCAAATATCCTCCATTAACATAGAGAAAAACTGATACACATTTCACCGGTATTCTATAAAATGTTACACAGTAAATTAACATAATATCATGTTTAAAAATTTCACCGTCTAAAAACCAATACATTGATATAAAAAATCCATGAAATGTGACTAAACTTCCTGCGTTAATACTGCGAAATGTGAGAGGCGATCGAAACACGTCCATCCACGGGAGAGAAGAAGGAGAGAGAGGATAAGTATTGAGTAAGATTTTTTTTTTTTTTTTTAATTAATGAAGAAAAATATCCCGTTCAACCTCTGATGGGTTATAATTAGGATATATATTGTTTTCAATTCCAAATAATATGAACAACTGCCGATATGAGAAAGTGGCATCACATTTGTCAAATCGTTCTAAATAGGGACAATCACAATTATGCTAATACGTTAAAAAAATAAACAAAAACAAAACAAACAAACAAACAAAATCAAGAAGAAACTCTGAACAAGAATAATATTAAAGTGGAGGGGTGTAAAGGTCTGGTGGTTCCAGTTATATAACTGACTTTAACAGATATTTAATTGACTTTCATCTGTTAAAAGTTATATGCATTGTAAGAACAGCATCAGACCTTCACATTCCCAGATACTAATATTAACATTTGTTCGTGTTAAATATTGTTTGACTATATTATGCAGTTCCTAGGTCTGTCTATTCTTAACACCTCTTCTATATTTATAATATATATATAATATAATATAATATAATATATAATTATAAATTTATATATTATAAATATATATTTTATATAATTTATATAATTTTAAATTATATAATATAAATTATATAATTTTATAATTTTAATATTAAAAAATATAAAATTATATAATAAAAATTATCTAATATAATAAAGATTTAATTTTTATTATTTTACTAATATTTATTAATTATAATAACATTATAATACAATTATATAATAAATTATATAATATTATTATTATATAATAATAAAAACTATATAATATATAAATTTTATATATATATATATATATATATATATATATATATATATATATATATATATATATATATATATATATATATATATATATATATATATATATATATATATATATATATATATATATATATATTATTATTATTATTATTATTATTATTATTATTATACAAAATTATATAATATAATTATAATAAAATCTCCGGTTTAAAATATGTAATTAGATTTTGTTAAAAACTATCTGTACATTGTCACATTTTTAATGAAAACAAAAACTGATGTGATCATCTGGATGTAGTAAAACTGTCAGTGTCTACAACAGTCATTCACCAGTTTCCACATTTCAAACTAGGTAAATAGCTCAATTCGAAGGGAATATGTTTTGCTAAGTGTTGCAATTCTAACGGAATATGTGTTGCCAAATAGTGGAATTCTGACGGAATATAAAATTTAACGGAGTATGTGATAAAAATTCACGCTACTGATTCTATTCAACAAACCGGTAAGTAAACTAGTTTTTTTCTGTTTGTTTTGTTAGTTGAAATACAAAGAATAGTACAAATATGTGCTACTGTATTTGCATCTAATTTTATTTCAAATTATTAGTTAACCTAAACGAAAATGCAAATTGGGTCTGAAACTCACGATTGGGTCCATTTTCCTGCAATACGGGTACCGTACAGCTGAAAATGGCGGCCAAATTTTAGTTGGCGTAACTCTCTATACATCAAGGGGCTCTAGTTACACCTAAATAAAATTACTTATGAGCAATTAAAGTTTTGTATCACGTGGTACTCGAGACACAAGTAAGAACTATAACTCTAGAGTAAAAAAAAAATACCAATAAAAGGTGGCTTAAAAGCACGGCCATCTTAGTTATTTATTTACGATCTCTACACAAACAGTTGTAACGTACACGTCTATTCTCCATTTTTAGACAGACTTTGAAGGTAGCATCTAATAGCATTAATTCCAAAAGGTACGTGAGTTTTTTTTTTTTTTTTTTTTTTTTAAATTAATGAAGATAAACAGAAATCCCGTTCAACCTCTGATGGGTTATAATTAGGATATATATTGTTTTCAATTCCAAATAATATGAACAACTGCCGACATGAGAAAGTGGCATCACATTTGAAAATAGGGATACTCGCAATCGTGCTTAGGCCTATACGTTAAATAATAAAATAAAAAACAAACAAACAAACAAACAAAATCAAGAAGAAACTATGAACAAGAATAATATTAAAGTGGAGGGGTGTAAAGGCCTGGTGGTTCTAGTTATATAACGGACTTTACCAGATATTTAATTGACTTTCATCTGTTTAAAGTCACATGCATTGTAAGAACAGCATCAGACCTTCACATTCCCAGCCACTATATATTAACATGTGTTCGTGTTAAATATTGTTTGACTATATTATGTAGTTCCCTAGGTCTGTCTATTCTCAACACCTCCTCTATATTTATAGGTAAGTTGGATGCCTGCAAATAATCCAATATTGGTATTCTCATTTGTTCATACCTCTTACACTTTAACAAGAAATGTTCTATATTATTGTCTTGAAGACATCCTGCACAGTAAGGTTCTTCTATTCTGAAATAGCCTTTTCCCAGCTATAGTCTGAGAAGTTTCTTATTACTGGGAATTTTCAGTTCCCTAGATATCTGATATTTTCTTGTTGGAGCCCTGAACATCTTATATGCATGTCTTCCTTTCAGATTTTTATCCCAATCTGCTTTCCATTCATCTGTTATTAAATCTTTAATTAAGCTCTTAATTTCTGATTTACTCATCCCTACATTTGTTAGATTTTTATCAGATCTACCTCTCTTGGTTTCTTTATCTGCCTTTTCATTTCCTTCTATGCCAACATGTGAAGGTATCCAAGCAATTAATACTGAACATCCTCTGGAATATAAGTATGTAGTAGCCAGAAAAATCTCCTCTGCTATATCAGGTCTACTACATTCTCGTAAGTTTCTAAGTGCTTTAATTGTTGAAAGAGAGTCAGTTAAAACTGTTAGTTTTTTGGGAGGGTTATTAGAGAATATTTCTAGTGCTTTTAGTATTGCCACCATCTCTGCAGTGAAAATGGATGTATTTTCCGTGATGCTTTTTGCCATCGTTCCCCTTCTACCGTGAGGTGTAGAGGTTTGGAAGAGAGAGCGCCAGACTATCCTATCGGCTGTCTTCCTCCTGGCCTGGTTCCATTCTAGTCCTCGGTCCTTCAAACATTGTCTAATGTTGTCCTCCCAGCGGACTCTGGGTCGTCCTCGGGGGTCTGTATCCTTGGCTCTTTGTTTCCTATGCTTGTCGTGGTATCCGATCTTCTCCCATTCTGCAGACATGGCCAAACCATCTTAATTGGGACTGTTCTACTTGGGTCTGCAGGGGGTAGGATTTAAGTAAGCCACCAACGTCGATAGGGTTAGGATTATGGTTAGGATTAGATTTATGATTCCGAAACCTACCTCCTTTTTTCTGCGTCTCTGAAACGTTTTTGTTTGGTTTTTTTTTTTTTTTTTTTTTTTTTAGTTAAGGCCGTATCGAACAGATGGCCCACTGTTATTCATTTCAACCATTAAAGATGTAGGCACACACAAATATTTCAATATCATATTATTTTCAAGCTTCAGATTCACCCATTAACTAGAGAACTGGTGTTAATAAGAGACAGAATTAGGGAACTATATAACATAGCCTAGTTAATCAGTATTTAATAAGAACACAAATTAATATAGTGCTTGGTGTGGATATGGGAGCCGCGGTAGCATAGTGGTTAGTGCACTGGCTTCCTAGCTCAGTGGTCTATGGTTCGATCCGCAGATGAGGTGAGTTTTTTTAGGCCGCAAACGGCTCCTGGGTCGACCCAGCCCCAAAAGGGTACCAGAGCAACTCTGGGAAGGTTAAGGCGGCCGGCATGATGCTGACCACATCATCCCTAGTGTGCCGACGGCCGAGGAAATGTGGGCCTAACACTATATTCCCAATATGCCTCAATGGGCGTGTAACGGGATCCTTTACCTTTTGGTGTGGATATGGCAGGGAAAGTGGAGGTCTAGTGGTGTTCTTTTAACTATATTACTTATGACAAATAGGGGTCGGCGTGGCAAAGAGGTATGGCGTGCGCCTCGAATTCTAGATGTACGGGGTTCGATTCCTAGTTGAGGGAATATAATTTATGGAAATTTTTTTCTCAGAACCAGTGGTCCTAATGATGTCATACTCCCCCCTGCTGTCCTGGGTAGTGAAATCGGATGCCTAGCCTTCTCGGATAAGGGCGAAAAAATAGGAGGTCCCATGTTCAAGTTGCGCACGTTAAAAATCCCACGGCAGTTGGAAATCATAAAGACTCTGCCTATCTGGAAGACCGCTGCCCTGGCAAAATTTAGAAATTAGAAACCTACCCGCCACAAAAGTAATTATAGAATGTGTGATTCCTATATACATACATTGGGATTAAAGCCGGTGCTACGAAGTTCGTGCATTGTGCTGAGATCCTCCTTGTGTGATCTAAGGGAGGTGATCGAAGCACTAATCGAGTTGTCCGTGTAAAGGAACCTTGACACCATCACCGGAACTGCTATGCTATGGACCCAGAAGGACGGCGAAAGAGAGGCAAACCAAAGACAACCTGGCGGAGAACAGTAGAGGCTGAGATGCGAAGCATGAACCAGAGCTGTGGCACGGCACGAATGATGACCACCGACCGAGCAAAATGGGGACAGTGTGCTGCCGCGCTACAAGACGACACTAGGCGTGATGGCCACTGACTGCTTTGTCAGCCAAGGGGCTAAGGATCTAAGAAGAACATCTACATCTCTTACCAAGAGCTACCTTGTCTTTCTCTTCTTCTTCTTCTTCTTCTTCGTACACTCTCAGACGTGCACTTGAATGTTTTCAAAGAAATAGGTAATCAGTTTGAGGTTATACGAATCTCCGTAGAGCTTTTCCACGAATGGTACTGGTGTCGGCCATATGCGCTTTCTCTGTTCCGTATATGCTGGGTAACTTAATTCTTGTCCTTTGTCTCTGTGTAGCCCAGCGGAACTCTACGGAGTAGTGATATTGTGCTTACTATTTAATGACGTCATCATCAAGCGGCGTACATTACACTGTTTCGTGAGGCCTGTGGTCCAGTGCATCCGATTTCAATGGGCAGTTATGTCGGGTTGCCTTCCTTAACCTTTGACTGTCCCTAGCCTACCTGCAAGGCAGCAGTGTGGTTTCTCTGTTTGACTGGTTTCTTAAAAAAAAAAAAACGTGTTGAAAATCGGTTCTGTCAAAAGAAAAGTTGCCATATTGGCAAGGAGAGATCAACTACCTACCACCTGGTGATGCTGTCAAAAGATTTGCTCAATGTTTGTCCTATCACTCGCTAGCATCTTGTTCTCGTGTCTAGCTCCACTATTACGTATCTTGTTCTTACCATCAGCATCATATTGGTATTCGTGTCATACCATTTCAAAACTTCTATTCTACGCAAGCATCCATGTATGGTCTGTAGCTTTATGATTGTTGTTTTTGTTGTTGTTTCTGGTTCTGCTTTGGTTTTGGTTTTAAGGATTACCTACATTTCACACGGACAACTCCATCAAGTCTCCAATCTCCTCCCTAAGATCACACAAGGAGGATCTCAGCACAGTGCATGAACTCCTTAGCACCGACGAGAATCCCAATGTGTGTATATAGGAATCACATATTCTATAAAAAAAATTTTTGTGGTGGGTAGGTTTCTAATTTTCAAGGTTTGCCATGGCAGTGGCCTTATGGCCTACTCTTTACGATTTTTGGTTCTTGGGATTGATGATACTGTCATAATATGTCAATCCTTCTGTTCTACATAAACACTCTTTTATGGTAGCTCGTAACTTTCTAGTTTTTGTTTTCGTAGACAGTGGACATAAGAAACTGGCTCAAACTAGTTACATACCCACGTTTCCCCATATTCTTCCCGTTTCCCTTCATTTGTTTTCTTTCCTTGCCTCTTTGTTTTCTTTCCGCTGTAAGTGCTCAGTTGCTTAGGTAATAGAATGGTGCTTACGAGCTATTTAAGTAACTTTATTAATGGTTAGAGACTAGAGGTCACAGTAATAGGGTTTAGACATACAAAGAGAAAAGGCAAAATTATGATAATGGATGCATCAAAACATAGCTAGTGTGACAGACGAAATCAGCTGACCCTGATTGACCCTGAAGCGTTGGATGATATAGAACGACCCTTTGTAACGACCCCTTCGTATAGCATCAATGCCCCCGAATATATTGTAACTTTTCGTCAAACGGGATTTTTTTCACCTGGACTCATTAGCTATGCAACCTTTCCACGCAGATGGTCAACATGTTTGCTGATTAATATGTGGACAGTTTATCTACCGTTCATTCTGGTCATCGCATTGATTTAAGGAGAGATTAAATCACGCCCACGGATATCTCTTGAGCAATCATATGCAGGTATTTTCATTAACTTGGCCAGTGGAGGGCGATGCCAGCATCAAACGATAGTAGCGACCACGATCAAAGACACTGGGGGAGATCTCAGGAAGGACTGGCGGCATGCTATCAAAGGCAGTAGTGGTCCCTGAACGAGCGACACAAGTTTCCTGCCGGTATTTCGCATCTCGGTGTTAAACACGAAACCGATCGCAGTGGGAGCGAACGGGAAATCCGACGCGCAAGCAGCAGTGGAGATACGAGAGACCAGGGGCGGCATCTCTCTTTAGTCTGGCGGTCAGATCCCCAAAAGTCTCCTGAGATCAAAAAAGGTGTCAAAATTTCACATGTCCACCCAATCTTGCATTCCAGTTGTAGATATACAGACCATGAAGAAATGCATGTTATCACTCGTTGGCCAGAACTTGACAGAAGCACTAGCGATATTGAAATCTTGTTATAGATTTTCCCCTGGATTTTCATATATATATTTGCAGTGAATTCTATTCTGTGCAAAACGGTAAAATATAACTGTGTCTAGTGATCAGTGGTCTAGTTCATTCATTCTATTTCACTGGATTTTGTGTTAATTTAAATTTATTAAATTAAACCATCTCAATAGTTCCCAGTTGTAAATGTAATGTTATACCTGTTATATTATTTCCAAACATAATAGAGGCTTAAATGTTAAAGTAACTTTTAAAGTCGCGAAGGAATTTATAATTAATAAATTTAGTTAAGTCCTATATATATAGATGTGGGTTTTAACCATTAGAACTCGCGCAGTGTTTTACCAAATACATAATTAAATACGCGAGGGTATATATAGATAGTCTTAACGGGAAATGCATCGCGCTTTAGAATGTTATTCGATTTTTCGGTATATTACATGTCTTTTTCTTTCATACAGAGTGATCGTAACCTTTGCGATCCCAGCATAAAGAAAGCAATAAAGAAATCATACATCTTAAAACTTCCAGAGATATTGATGAAACATTTTTTTAAATTAAACCTTGTGGCGGTCCGATGCGGCCTAGCTATCATAATTACATGAAAGAAAGCCTACCCAAGAACATTTAAATAAATCATCAAATTAACTTAAAATCGGTAAGATAATCTGGAAAATGAACAGTGCCAGTAGCGATATTTTATTTACTGCTCTGTTGTGAGAGAGTACCTATTTACCTGAACTGTGACTTGGCCTATTTTTCCTCACTCAATTTAAACCATACCGGTCAGTTGCTATCATCACGCCTTGAAGGAATTTTACCTCCAGCAGCGAAATTAAAGAGACCACTCCATCCTCACCCCTGTATTGAATTGTGTCAGTGCCATCCCATAGACTCCTTTTTTCATATAATAAAACACAAGAACTCTTAGGCTTCAAGTCCGGCGATAAGTGGGAACATTTGTTATCAGCAAACCTCGCTACATCTGGGGCGGGACATCGAAGTACTAGACATTTTCACGTGTCAAGAGTAATTGTTGTTTATATAATTCTATGGATTATCTGATGCTGCAATCGGTAAGTGTGTGTGTGTATATGAGTGTGGATCCTCACGCGCGTGCATGAATGACAGGAAATCTAATAGTTTTTGCAAACCATTTGTTAACTTGCCTACCGGGCAATACATTTTCTGTATACCCTGCATTGTTCCTTTAAGTGGGATATTTTGTTAACTCTGTTTAACCCCCTCCCTTTCAATTGCTTAGTAAAGGGAAGAACAATTGGGATAACAGGATTTTTTTCTACCACCCATACCTAGTATTGTAACCCCTCTTTCAGAGTAATTAACTTCACTGTTAGGTTACATTACCTATGTTCCTGATAATTTTCTATCTTTGGACTGGGTTCATCTTTGTCTAATAAGCGGGAAGGGCTTAGTCGATACCAATCTTCTTCACCCCCTCCCCACCTTGTTATTTGCATTTTCTGTACTTATGATAATTTTTATGTAACACTTGATATTTGTTTGTGATTTGATTGTTAAGGTTAATAAACATCATAAACTTATTTAGTACTGTGTTGGAAATACCCAAAGCCCAACATTTCCCGTATTTGTTTAATATAGTTTGTATCCACGTGCGTCTGTGTGTTTGAAGCACCAAATCGGTGTGAGCGCAGGTGTGTGTCTGGAAACTGGCAAATAATTGTTTGACCAGGAGGGATGAAGAGAAGATTGAGAGAAACGATTTATCGTAAATAAGTCTGTCTTTACTCTCCTCCAGCACTCTGTGAAGCAACTATTTACTCTCTACAATTTCTATCACTGAGCTTTCATCATCATTCTCCACTCTAAACCGGACCACTATTTCTAAGACTCTTTCTCTCTAAATAAATTTACGACAGCTAGATTGCGATAGGAGATATATCCTTACAGGATATGGACTCATATATCGTGGAAGCAATAAAGAAGATATTGAAACAACAAATAACGATATCAAAAATAAAATAAAAAAGTCACTGGGAGATATATGTAAATTAAAAGAAATAAAGTCGAATTACAGATCAGGATCTTCAACTCAAATATAAAGGCAGTCTTACTGTAAGACTGTGACAGTTGATGAACAAATAACGATATCAAAAATAAAATAAAAAAGTCACTGGGAGATATATGTAAATTAAAAGAAATAAAGTCGAATTACAGATCAGGATCTTCAACTCAAATATAAAGGCAGTCTTACTGTAAGACTGTGACAGTTGATGAACAACAAATAAAGACAATCACAAATATACAGACTTTTATGAATGGGTGTTTGCATAGAATAAAAGGTTTGTATAGAACTGACCAGATGACGAATCGGGAACTGATGGAATGAACCAGATAAATACCAGTAGAACAAGATGTGAGAAGACGCTGGCGATGGATAGGATACACACTGAGAAAACGCGATTATAGGATACACACTGAGAAAACACGATTATAGGATACACACTGAGAAAACACGATTATAGGATACACACTGAGAAAACACGATTATAAGATACACACTGAGAAAACACGACTATAGGGTGCACACTGAGAAAACACGATTATAGGATACACACCGAGAAAACATGATTATTGGATACACACCGAGAAAACACGATTATAGGATACACACTGAGAAAACACGATTATAGGATACACACTGAGAAAACACGATTATAGGATACACACTGAGAAAACACGATTATAGGATACACACTGAGAAAACACGATTATAGGATACACACTGAGAAAACACGATTATAGGATACACAGTGAGAAAACACTATTATGGATACATACTGAGAAAACACGACTATAGGATACACAGTGAGAAAACACGATTATAGGATACACACCGAGAAAACACGATTATAGGATACACAGTGAGAAAACACAATTATAGGATACACAGTGAGAAAACACGATTATAAGATACACACCGAGAAAACACGATTGTAGGATACACACTGAGAAAACACGATTATAGGATACACGCTGAGAAAACACGATTATATGATACACACTGAGAAAACACGATTGTAGGACACACACTGAGAAAACACGATTATGGGATACACACTGAGAAAACACGATTATAGGATACACACTGAGAAAACACAATTATAGGATACACACTGAGAAAACACGATTGTAGGATACACGCTGAGAAAACACGATTATAGGATACACACTGAGAAAACACGATTATAGGATACACGCTGAGAAAACACGATTATTGGATACACGCTGAGAAAACACGACTATAGGATACACACTGAGAAAACAGGATTATATGATACACACTGAGAAAACACGATTGTAGGACGCACACTGAGAAAACACGATTATAGGATACACGCTGAGAAAACAAGATTATAGGATACACACTGAGAAAACATGATTGTAGGATACACACTGAGAAAACATGATTATAGGATACACACTGAGAAAACACGATTGTAGGATACACGCTGAGAAAACAGGATTATATGATACACACTGAGAAAACACGATTGTAGGACACACACTAAGAAAACACGATTGTAGGACACACACTGTGAAAACACGATTGTAGGATACACACTGAGAAAACACGATTATAGGATACACACTGAGAAAACACGATTGTAGGACACACACTAAGAAAACACGATTGTAGGACACACACTGTGAAAACACGATTGTAGGATACACACTGAGAAAACACGATTATAGGATACACACTGAGAAAACACAATTATAAGATACACACTGAGAAAACACGATTATAGGATACACACTGAGAAAAAACGATTATAGGATACACACTGAGAAAACACGATTATAGGATATACACGGAGAAAACAAGATTGTAGGATATACACTGAGAAAACACGATTGTAGGATACACGCTGAGAAAACACGATTATAGGATACACACTGAGAAAACATGATTGTAGGATACACACTGAGAAAACATGATTATAGGATACACACTGAGAAAACACGATTGTAGGATACACACTGAGAAAACAGGATTATATGATACACACTGAGAAAACACGATTGTAGGACACACACTGAGAAAACACGATTATAAGATACACACTGAGAAAACACGATTATAGGATACACACTGAGAAAACACGATTATAGGATACACACTGAGAAAACACGATTATAGGATACACACTGAGAAAACACGATTATAGGATACACACTGAGAAAACACGATTATAGCATATACACTGAGAAAACACGATTATAGGATATACACTGAGAAAACACGATTGTAGGATACACACTGAGAAAACACGATTGTAGGATACACGCTGAAAAAACACGATTATAGGATACACACTGAGAAAACATGATTGTAGGATACACACTGAGAAAACATGATTATAGGATACACACTGAGAAAACATGATTATAGGATACACACTGAGAAAACATGATTATAGGATACACACTGAGAAACCACGATTGTTGGATACACGCTGAGAAAACACGATTATAGGATACACACTGAGAAAACACGATTATAGGATACACGCTGAGAAAACACGATTATAGAATACACGCTGAGAAAACACGATTATAGGATACACACTGAGAAAACAGGATTATATGATACACACTGAGAAAACACGATTGTAGGCAACACACTGAGAAAACACGATTATAGGATACACACTGAGAAAACACGATTAAAGGATACACACTGAGAAAACACGATTATAAGATACACACTGAGAAAACACGATTGTAGGATACACACTGAGAAAACACGATTATAGGATACACACTGAGAAAACACGATTATAGGATATACACTGAGAAAACACGATTGTAGGATATACACTGAGAAAACACGATTGTAGGATACACACTGAGAAAACACGATTGTACGATACACGCTGAAAAAACACGATTATAGGATACACACTGAGAAAACATGATTGTAGGATACACACTGAGAAAACATGATTATAGGATACACACTGAGAAAACATGATTATGGGATACACACTGAGAAACCACGATTGTTGGATACACGCTGAGAAAACACGATTATAGGATACACACTGAGAAAACACGATTATAGGATACACACTGAGAAAACACGATTATAGGATACACACTGAGAAAACACGATTATAGGATATACACTGAGAAAACACGATTGTAGGATATACACTGAGAAAACACGATTGTAGGATACACGCTGAGAAAACACGATTATAGGATACACACTGAGAAAACATGATTATAGGATACACACTGAGAAAACATGATTATAGGATACACACTGAGAAAACATGATTATAGGATACACACTGAGAAACCACGATTGTTGGATACACGCTGAGAAAACACGATTATAGGATACACACTGAGAAAACACGATTATAGGATACACGCTGAGAAAACACGATTATAGAATACACGCTGAGAAAACACGATTATAGGATACACACTGAGAAAACACGATTGTAGGATACACACTGAGAAAACACGATTAAAGGATACACACTGAGAAAACACGATTATAAGATACACACTGAGAAAACACGATTGTAGGATACACACTGGGAAAACACGATTATAGGATACACACTGAGAAAACACGATTATAGGATATACACTGAGAAAACACGATTGTAGGATATACACTGAGAAAACACGACTACAACATTACAAGGCAGTCATTGTTCTGGAATTAACAGGAAAAGAGAAATAGTGGGGAATCCAAAAATATAGACAGGATGGAATTTGACACAGACATGATCCGAAATGGATAAAAGAAAAGATTTGGAAAAACCTGAAACGAACGGCGCAGGACAGGAAGGGTTAAGCATGTATCCGTTGAAGGCTTGTGGTCCACGGTTTGCTGAGAGGAACTGATGATGATGATTAATGGAAAAATCATGTATCTTATATTTCTGTCTATAGCTGAGTGTTGTTTTTTTTTTTTTTTTTCCGGGCAAACACAACAGACATTGCAGCCCAAACTGAAACGCTCTATCGTAGTTTCAAATATAACAGTGCATTGGAATTTACAACCAAAAGTGATGTTATGCAAGGCCAGTTGTTAAGGTAAACAATGCCATATCCAAATTATCTTAGAGCGTGATTACAAATATATTCGGTTACCCATAACAGACCTCGGTTAGAGATAATATATTTTGATGGCGGTTCTTCACTGTCTTTTAGGCCAGTCAAGAATTTAACGGTATATTGAAGTGTCATTTGCGTACGCGTTTCTCTATAACGTGTTACTCTCTGCGTAGATATCATTTACGTCTAGATTGACAGCGAACAATAAAGTTACCTTAGAACCAGCGCACATGATCTATTTTGTCAGCTGGGAATATATTGGATTCAGACCTCGTAGGTCCAATCCAGCCTGACACATCTTCAAAGGTAACAATTTCTTTACTTTTTGTATTGAAGATGATTGGATGCTCAGTCCAGTCATCATCATCCTCCTCATCATCCTCATCATTTACCTTCGTCCCTTCTATGAAGAATTGAGCCACCATTGCAGCTGGTAGGGTTGCACTAATGTATTCATGTGCTCCTGCGGTGTTAGTTTCTGTAGTAGATTGTTGTTAGATGATGAAGTTACCAGCCTCATGTTGGTCTTATCTTACGACATGCATGAAGAGGCAATAGCCCTGTTCTTTCATTGCCCCCTCAGAGACCCCGAGGGAACTACACGGGCATCTATGGCAAATGTCTAATGTCAGTGTTATGAGAATGTGTAAGACTGAATGTTCATTAATTAGTCTAATGTCAAACGCCTGTTTAATTTTTTTGTCTGTGTTCCTTATGGAGCATGGAGTCACAATTGCAGTTAATCCCATTGCAGTAAACTGCACCGAAGAATTCATGTGCGCTTACAGCGGGGGTTTCTGTACCAATTTGTTTGACATGATGAGGTTGTCAGCGGCATACACAGTTTTATAGTAGTCACCTCTGACGACTACTGAGGGATTAGTACTCATACTCGTTCTCACGTTTCTCTGTAACTTCATGTTCTCAGTCTAGTAAATACCGTTTAGCTCCCCGTAGAGTATAGGCCTTCAACAACCGCATGTCAAGTCCCTCCTGTACCGTGCCATCACCTCAAGTTCTTTCCACGTGTTCCTCATCAATTCCTTTTACGGTTTATCATTTCTGATGTTGGCTTCTTTCCGTACCACAGTTTGCAACCGTCCTTATCTCCTCTTTCAGGCCGTCCTCATAACTCAGTTTAGCTATACATAGCATTCTTAACAGTCTTATGTATAAAGCCAGTTCTGTCGCTGTTAGTTGTCAGGTATTTTCGTGTCGCCTCAGACCAACAAAAAAAAACAACTTTGGGAGTTCCGACCGTCAGGTTTAAGGCACCCCATGAGGTGGGCGAGACGTTGTTCAAGAAGAAAATTACTTTTTTTTTGCATCAGAGGAACAGTATCTGATCGCAGTGACATGGATGTCCATATCACCATGGTGGACAGGGTCATTAAAGTGGGTTGCTACGGGTAGAAACAAATACAATTGTTAATTTGATTAGGAACGAACGAACTTTATTTTCAAAGGGTTGAGAATTGGGCACGCAGGCCCGTCTGACATTCTGCCCTTCCTTTCTCTCACCTTTCATACTGAATTCATTTATTCTCACTTGCATTTTACATATCAATGTCAAGGAATTCAACGTTGTAAAGTAAAATAAAATAGCACACTCATATTAACATTAATTACTTATAAGCATGACATAAAATATGTTGAAAAGTACAAACATCGTGATTAGAACCTACAGTTGACATTATAAGAAAGGATAATCCGATGGGGGAGGGGGGGGAAGGGGGGGGGCATGTAATCAGAACTCATAAAGTATTTGAAAAGTCTACGATTGTATTAATAGAGAACGAACGAACGAAGAAACGAACTTTATTTTTAAAGGGTTGAGAATTGGGCACGCAGGCCCGTCTGACATTCTGCCCTTTCTTTCTCTGGTCTTTTATACTGATTTCATTTATTCTCACATGCATTTTACCCATCAATGTAAAGAAATTCAACGTTGTAAAGGTAAAATAATAGCACACTCACATTCACAGTATGTAATTATAAACATGAAATAAAATATGTTGAAAAATAAAAACTAAGTATCACCATGAAATAAAATATATTGAAAAGTGCTAACATCATCATTAAACCGACATTCGATATTATATCATTTGTTCGGAAAAATAATCACATTAGGGGGGCAGATAATCAGAACTCATAAAGTATTCGAAAAGTCAACGATTGTGTGAATGAGGGACTGAGGTTGTTATGTTTTAGATAATGTGGAAGATAGTTCCAAAGATGAGCAGCAGAGTAAGCTAAGCTTTTCTTGAATAAGTCAAGCCTAGGCTTGGGCACTTGTATTTTGTTACGGCGTTGACTGCGTCTTTCATTGTATTTGGACATTGGCCACAGATATGTTGGAGCATTCTGTGACAGGATTTTGTGAACAAATTTAGCTTTGTTGAACAGAAAGCGCTTTCTTAGAGGCAGTATTTTGAAATCTTTATATAGATCTACACACTGTGTTTGGCAGTTGTCAGAAACTAGACGTACTGCACGCTTTTGTAATGAATGGAGTCTTTTTGTGTTGGACATAGAACAACCATCCCAGATTGTGGAGCAATAGTCAAGGTTGGTTTGTATGTGAGATATTTACTGTAGAACAATTTTCGTGCATCTTCATCTAGGAAATGTTTGATTTTAGCTAACTGGTAAACTTTCTGTGCCGTTTGCTTGGTCAGTGCATGTACATGTGAGTTCCAATTTAGATGCTGGTCAACGACTATTCCTACAGTTTTATGTTCATTAACGTTTTCAATTGGTGTGGTACCAATGTAGATCTGAAGTGTTGTTTTCTCTTAATTTTGTAATTTTTGTCTAGTTGATATTAACATGCACTTTGTTTTAATTATATTTATTAGCATGCGATTTCCGATGCTCCACTTAATCAGATTTTCTGTATCTTTTTGTAACGATAGTTCGAGTGTGTTGCAACTTGTATCACTCGTGTAGACAGTACAGTCATCAGCAAATAGGTCACAGGATGCGTGCTCGACGTGTAGTGGAAGGTCATTGATGTATATGCCAAAAAGTAGAGGCCCAAGAATAGAGCCCTGAGGAACGCCGGTATTTATTACGGTTGGGTTTGAACAAGAGTTATTGTAAGAAACTATATGTTTTCTGTCTAACAGGAATGATTTAATTATCGTCACTAGATGAAGGTTTACTTTTGATGTTTCTAGTTTTCTAATTAAAATAGCGTGATCTATCACATCAAATGCTTTTTTAAAGTCTACAAAAACTGCCCTACATATGTTATCGTTATTAATATTTAAGTGCCAGTTGTCAATCATCTTAGTTAGAGCTGTGTGACATGAATGTTTAGGTCTAAACCGCGAGTGACTATCAGTTAGCAAGCCGTTGTTAACTAGATGTTGTAGAATTATTTTATATACGTGTTTTTCTAGTGGTTTGGATAGCGATGATATTATGGAGATTGACCTATAGTTACCAAGGTTATTATTGTCGGAAGAGCCAGGATTTAAGAGAGGATTATCTTTAAGGCCTAGAAGATAGTTATACACTTCATTTTCTGTCATAAACGGAATGTTGGATGGGGTTGTGTTGGTACATTTGTTCTCACAAAATACTGACAGCCTACTTAAGTCACAAGGTGAATTTGGTATTGTAGATTTAAGACTGTTTATTTCTGCCTGAAGGTAATTGCTGAAGTATGTGCAAGTAAATGAAGTATTAGGGGTTGACGAGACTGACAGATTTCGCTTGTTCGCTAAAGTGTTGATTGCTTACCATATATCTTTACTGTTTGTTTTGTTCTGAGCCAAATTTTTAAAGTAATTTTTTTTCTCTACGAATTAAATATTGCACGTTGTTCCTCTGTGCTCTGTAGATGTTAAAGTCCTTGTTTTTGTGAGCTTGATCTCTCTGCCTCATGGCGTCTAGCACTGATTGTGTGATCCAAGGAGATTTGATCTGTCGTTTCACACGAACTTCTTTAGTTGGTGCGTGGTTATCAAACACACAAAGAAAGATACGTGTCCAATGGGCAATGGCGTCATCGGGATCAGAAAGCTGGTAAACACTGGCAAGAGGGGCAGTTCGCAAATCATGTAAAAATAGTTCACGGTTGAAATCTTTAAAACTTCTAAATTTAATACTGATATGTTTATTTTTTGGAGCTTTATATTTATTCTTTGACCACGTGCAACATATAGGATAATGGTCACTCATCGCGACAGTAGGAACAGAGTATTCTATAATGTTTTCTGCACAGGTGACGTAGATGTGGTCAATTGTTGTGGATGATGCATTTGTTACCCTGGTAGGCTGGTTGACTATTTGTTTTAGGTTGTATGATAGTATGATATTTTACCACGTTTGGTTTGTGTTGTGCATGTCGATGTTGAAATCGCCTAGAAGAATAATTTCTTTGGTAGTGGTAAATACTTTATCCATCACAGTGGTGAAATCTTCATACCAGATGGCTCCTGCACTGGGATTTCTATAAAGATACCCGACTAGAAATTGTCCCTGAGTCGGTAGTTTTATTTCTAACCATATGCACTCGGTCTCTGCTGTCTCTAAATCGCTTCTGTGGCGATAACTAATAGAAGTGGAAATATAAACTACTATACCTGTTTCTAGCATTCTACTTGAGTCTCGCCGAACAGTTTTAAAGCCGTTTAGGGTAATTTCATCATCTGATATTTTGTCGTTTAAACGACTTTCGGAAAGTCCAAACACATGAAAATTTTTATTCAGAATTCGTGTAAGCTCAGGAAGTTTGCCTAATAAATGGTAAATGTTCAGGTGGCCCAGCCGTAGACCATCCTTAATTAGCCATTGTGTCTGATAGGTATGCATTTTATTTTGGCGAGTGGTTTAAAAATGAAAATAACAAAAGCAGTTTTAAATACGAAACCCACGAAAATTTAAACTAATTAACGTCACCAAGTAAGTGAAAATACAAATGTTAGTACTTAACGTACGAACACTTGGTACAAGTATTGCTAAAAATTACAATTAACTGAAATTGTCAGTAGTATATTAAAATAGTCACACAAAAGTAGGCACGCACGTTTTCACACCACAACACTAAAATTCTAACAAAGTAATTAAGCAACACTTAGAGAATACGAATTTAAAAAATAAATAAATGCAATAAAAATCCAAAAAAAATTTTGCAAATAAGGAAAAAAACTGTGGAAGGCCTGTAGCCAATGAAATTAGAGTGTTTTGAGAAAGTGACAAAAGTACTTATTACTTTGTGCGTTACAGTAATCAACTAATTTTCCAGAGGAGAGACGGCTTTGGTCGCAGGGATTAAGTCAATGAAAAAATGAGTGTATTCATCATCGATTATGGATGTCTCTGTCAGGTATATAGTAGGGCCCGCGTTGCACAGACATCATTAGTGCTTGGCTGAGTGACGCAGGACTGAATTGCATCAGGTAGCCAAGTTCTGGGTTCCACTGAGCACGACCAGGAAGGCTACGGGAGGAAGCTTGACGACTGTAGATTTCGTCTGCTGTCGTTCCAACACTTGTAGATTTGTGGGTCTGGGACATTGTGGCACTGCTTGTTGAACTCTCAAATAATGTGTTTGTGAGGGGCTGTCTTACAGGTAGTGGGGGAAACATAACATCGTAACGTTCGGCTTCCTGGCTGTAGGTGGTGTTCTGTTTGTTGTTAGGTAATTTGTTGGTTACAGGAGAGCTTCTTTGAGGGGCGGGTAAGGTGTGTTGTGCATTTTCATGAAGGGCTGATCTCATGGTAGATCGGTTTGTGTTCTTTGTGTCTGGTGGGTTGTCGTGTTGCGTTCGCTGCGGGTACTTGATGTTTTTTGCTAGGATGCTGCTACCTACTATCTAAGAAGTTTAGAACTACAGGACTATATATATGATGGTCATACAGGAACATTACACCTATCTTATTGCATGGAAAAGATTACTGCAGGAATGATAGAGGCGTAGGGAAGAGAAAAGAAAACTGGTACAAATTGTTCCATCAAACTAAAGTGGAGAAGCAGGGTTGTCAGAGAGAGCTGACCATGTTCTTTTGTATTGAATGGATGTTTACATGTAAATTAGGACGAATTAGTTTGATATTAAGACAGAACCATAACTTGCATTGACAGGGGTTCCTGCTGGCACTTGTCTGGTGCTGGTACTCGATGATAGAGAAATTCAGCACTATTTCTAAGAGTCTTTGGTACCTTCTGGTATTAAGGAAGTTCAAGACCAGAGGAGACTGAAGTGTCTGGCAAAACCAACTACAACTGCTGTGATTCCAGGATCCAGATAAGTGCAGTATCTGGCCTGGGACAACTTATCACGACTAAAGAAAAATCTCCTGTATAGACAAAAACGTTCCTCCAAAAGACTAACATAAACAATCCTTGTGAAACAAAAGAATGTTGGGATGATGTAAATCCCTAACCTGCTTCTCAGTACCAGTAGTTAAATAGAGTAATTAACATCAACTTGAAAATTTGTAACAATGTACTATGGACATATTGTCTGTTGTATGTAAATATCTTTATATATATTTGTAAATATATCTATCCATCTAAATTGATTCTCATTGAACTGTAGTCCTGACCAAAATAACTTAGGCTCAGTACCAATAAAGTTTAACAAAAGAAATTTTAAATATAAAATTTAACAGCTGGAGTTGGTTGAATTTATCATAGTATTTAGTATATGTTTGTATATGTTTTTGCATTGAGATTCTTTAACAACACTCTTACAATACCCTAGACAATTTATGTAGCTTTCAGTCACGCTAGTCAATAAAAAATAACTTAAAGTGAGATCGTAGGGTGGTAACAAGAAAGGTACTCTGTAACACAGCTGTCCATTGTTTACCTCAGAGACCTTCACAGTTGATCTTACTCAAGTACAACTATATGCACACCATTCTTCTTAATATCAAAACCCACCACAGATGGATCAATCTCTAGGCTTTGCCTAAGTCTGCCATCGACTCACTTACTTACAGTCGTATATTAGTATCTCACATTCAAACTTTATTTTAAATAAAATGGTTAATAAATTCAATCTTACCACAATTTCAATGAAAATTACACACAAACAACGATGACTGGCAGATCTGGCCCAAGTTATCACTGCCCTGTCCAGAAGTTTATAATATTTGTATTTAGAATTACACTTCTGATCTCATCGTCTCGCGGCAAGATTTTTTAAAGAAATAGCGTCCTAGCCTAACAATTTTTCCTCAATATCAACTAAGCTGGCCAATAGAAGCAGACGACTATGAATTTTAAATCGAACTTAAAAAAAAACAATTCCCAAAATACTACGGTTACTACTACAAGTATATTTTTAGTGTTAGGTTAGCCAATCCCCTCTCGCCTTCCTTTAAACTACAGCCAATCAAAATCTTGGTACCTTTTAGTCCTATTTACCCAAAGCTTTTTTCAAAATATGTCATGAAAAAATTAAGCAGGCGTGATCTTTTTTCTCGTCAGTCCATCTTATCATACATAATATTATTGCCATTATTTTGGTTATTTTTTTGTACTAGTGGGTAACTGACACCATATTATTGCTCAGGACATCATAAGGCATCCGAATATATAATTTTTATGGCCCTATGTATTATGGTTCATAATTCCATATTTTTTTTTTTGTATCGTAATTTGAAACGTGCCCAAGGCTATGTTGCTCGAGTTGGCTTTTTTTAAATCAACGCGAGACGGCGTTCTCTAGGTTCTGTCTTTCCATCCCAACCCTCTTTTATTCTTTTATTCTTTCACTCTCGTCTTGGCAATCCGACTTGACCTTGCAAAAGTGCTACATTTAATCTCAAGGACGAATTTTTTTTCGAAAAGACAGTATCTTTCATTCGGCTATAAGGTTTATCAAAATCGACATGCGGGCGGGCGTAGGAGAATACCACGCTGGACTCAATTTTTATTTTCTATCTTATTTTTTGACTTTATGCACTAGAATATTATCTAATTTAGCTATTGTATTGAGAATATCGTCACATATCTCCCCCCTTTTAGAACAGACTACATGATGTCAGTTCATAATTCGAAATACACATAGATAAATTTAAATCATTATGCCTGGTGACTACTCTGATTTTCGTCGTATGGGTGTCTACTTAAAAAGTCTGCACCTACATTCTCCGACCCGGGGATATATTCTATGATAAATTGGTATGGCTGTAAGAGCAAAGACCAACGTAATAATCTAGCATTTTCATGTCTTGCTTGCGACAGAAATACAAGTGGTTTATGATATTTTTGAATCCTAAATGATCTACCATAGAGATAGATTTGGAACTTTTTTATCGCCCATATCAAAGCCAGACATTCCTTTTCACTAGTTGAATATTTTTGGTCCGCTGTGTTCAGCTTACGGCTAGCATAAGCAACTGGGGTTAATTCCCCATCAAGTGAATTGGATCTTTGTAATAGGGCTGCCCCTAATCCGACGTTACTCGCGTCCGTCCTCACAACAAACTCTTGACTCAAGTCGGCCAATTTCAATATAGGCTTGCTTGTGAGTTTTTTTTTTAACTCTTGGTAGGCCGATTCACACTGCGCGGACCAAGTAATTCTATCAGGATTTCATTTGCGCGTTAAATCTGTCAGTGGTGCACATATCGAGTTAAAATTTTTGATATATTTCTGGTAAAAACCACACAACGAGACAAAAGATCTCACATCTTTTTTTGTCTGTGGCCTCGGAGCTTTCTTCAATTTCTCCAAGTTCTTGGGTGCAGGGGTCATGCTTCCCTGAGATAATGTGTGTCCCAAGAATTCCAACTCTTTACATCTAATACAACATTTGGTCGGTCTAGCCGTCAAGTTTGCCTCCCTGAGTCTATCCAACATCATATTCGGAGAGTTAATGTGTTCCTCAAATGTTTCTGTAGCAATAAGAATATCATCCATGAAATTCGTGATACATGGATTATTCAGGGGATCCAACAACTTTCGCATCATTCTAGAAAACACACTCGGAGCATTTTTCAACCCAAAAGGTAACATGTTGAATTCATAATGTCCATCCGAGGTGCTAAAGGCTAAATACGGTCTAACCTCAGGTTTTACTGGAATCTGATAATTTTCCTCAGATCCACCTTAGAGAAATATTTAGCTTTGTTCAGCCTAGCAAACAGCTGATTTGTATCAGGTAATGGATCCACCTGACCTTCTGTGACAGCATTCAGTTTCCTGTAATCTATACACAGTCTGTGTTCCCCAGAGGGTCTTCTCAACAGAACCACACTAGAACTGTACTGGGACTCAATGTGTGAAATAATTTCTTCTTTCAACAAATACTCTATCTCTTCCTTCAAAGCTGTCTCCTTTGCAAACGGGATTGTATAGGCTCTCATAAAGATTGGTGTTGGGTCTACAAGTTTCATATCATATTCCAATAAATTCGTATGCCCCGGTTTGTCCGTTAACACATCTGCATGATCATCCAAAACCTTTTGAACTCTCTCTGATTTTTCGTTAAGTGTTTACTTTTTTTTTTTTTTTGCGCCCGCCCGCTAATACTCGAGGCGAAATCTCAGGTTATTATTTTATGTCTAACCTGACATTGATTTTACGTGAGTATCCCTTTATTTCTTGTACAGAGACAGGTGTCCCTCGCCATTCAGGCAAATACTCGCCGATTTCGGAGGTACCCATTGCAGCTGGGTCGGCTCAGGAGCCGCCAGTCCCTGGTCGACGACCCTCCTTCAAATGTCCTCGCCAGGTCTCGAGTTAATCCAGTCCAAATCCCGGTCGACGAAAAATCCTCAAATGCCGTCGCCCGGGTTTGATCCTGTATCACCCGGTCGCCAGAGCGGTGTTGTAACCACTACGCTAGCGCGGCTCCCTAAGTGTTTACTGATTTTTACCTGTGCGGCTGTCTCACAGGGATGTAGCGGATATTCATGAGAGGTGAGTGGTTTGTTTTTCATTCCCGTTGCGATGGACAATGTTAGTAAGTGTGTCTCGTCCTGATTTTCTCTGTCCAGATATTTTTTCAGGAGATTCACATGATAGATTTTCTCTTTCCCCTTTTTATCTATCTTATAATTTGTTCTAGACACCTTCTCTAGAACTGTATTTGGACCTTGCCATCCAATTTGCAACTTATGACTACTGCCTGGTAATAGAAGGAGGACCTTCTCTCCCACAGCTAAACTTCTATCCTTCGCCTTCTTATTATAATAGGCAGCATGTTTTTTCCTGGCTTGTCTCAAATTATCATTAGCAAGTTTCCAGCCAGTTTTAAGACGAGTGGTCAGCTCGTTCACATATTGATATAATGAGGTGATATTTTCTTCTACCTTATCATCAGTCCACGTCCTTAACAAGGCTTCTAATGGACCTTTTATTTGCCTCCAAATAACAGCGTTGCCGGTGCCATACCGGTTGAACTATGGGGTACCTCCCGATAAGCAAACAGGGCGGCGTGAAGGTACTGGTCCCATGTATCTGGTTTTTCATGTGCCAACTTTCTCAGGATCGCAATGAGTGTCCCGTTAAATCTTTCCACTTGGCCATTTCCTTGGGGATGGTACGGGCTACAATGAAAGTGTTTGGCTTGAAAGATCCTGAAAACTTCTTCCGTTAGTTTCCCCTTGAACTGTGAGCCATTATCAGTCAAGATTTGATTGGGAAAGCCTAACCTGGTGAAGATTGTGAGTAATGCCTCTGCCACATGCTGCGAATCGATTGACGACAGGGCTACCACCTCTCTCCACATTGAACAAGTGTTCACCAGAGTCAGAATATAACTGTTCCTCCTCTTGGTCCGAGTGAGGGGTCCCACAATGTCCACGGCAACTCTCTCAAAAGGTGTTCCCACTATGGGCATTTCCCCTAGAGTTGCTTTGGAGCTACCCGTTGGCATTCTGGACAGGATTTTACATATCTCTTTATATCTTCAGTTATTCCTTGCCAGAAATAATGACAAGCTATACGTTGTCCTGTAGCGCTGATCCCCATATGACCACTGAAGGGAATCGCATGCCCTAGTTCCAACACTTTCTTCCTATATGACGTGGGAAGGACCAGCTGTCCGTGACCATTGGATCCAGTTCCAGCCTTCCTATATAATCAATTTGTTTTTCATATAGAAGTCTCCCTTGCCTGGAGGTGTATGCCATTTGGGCAATTTCTTAAAACAAGGCTTGAGGGTCTTGTCCTGCGTCTGCGCCTTCCTCGTCTCATCTGGGTGAGTATTTATTGGATTTTCCTCCTCCTTTTTGGACTGTGATCTGGTCTGCACTGTTGCCATGATCACAGGTCTCTTGGGATTCCCCAAGAAGACATATCTACACCCCAATATCACAGGGTAGATTGGTTCATTTATCACTGCTGCTTTGATGATTCCTTCCACATATCGCGTTTTTACATTTATCCTGGCGATGGGAAGTGTCATGGTCACTACGTCCTTGGTTGAAGCTTGGATCTCCACTGTTTCTGTGGTGTATTGATCTGCTTGCACCAGGTGAGAACTCACAACGGAATCATAATCCAATCCAGTAGCATACAAGCACCTTATGGTGACTCCATTACATATTACTTCTTCACACACTGGGGGATGATACGGTTCCTGCTGTTTAGTAGGGTTGGCCTTGGCTCCCTTTCTCCCCGTTTTCATTGAAGCGAAGGAAGGAGGTTTCCTAGTACACTTTTCGGTGTTAAGGTTGTCCATCTTACACCATTTACAATATAATCTACCTTTATGAAAAGGTTTTCTTTCCTCATATTTTCTGTCATTGAATATTGGGTTTTTATTTCTATAATTATTTCGTGGCCTATCAAAATGTTGCTTACCTTTGTTTCCCTGATCTTTGTTGTCAAATCTGTTAAAATTTTGAGGAGCCTTATAATTGTCTACCTGTTTCTTTTTTGTGCCCGCTACCTCTGCTTGGGCTGCCTGATACCTCTCAGCGACATTGAGTAACTCACCCAGCCTCTCTGCACCTTGTTCCATGAGAAACTTTCTCAATTCTGGAGCCATGGACTCTCTCAATTGCTCAATAAGGATCATTTCTTTAAGATCTTGGGTTTTCCCCAGAGCAGTCCAAGTAGGTCTCTAAACGTGCAGAGAACTGGTGATAGGTCTCACCCGACAGTAGCCTTGCATTCCTAAATTTTTTCCTGTAAAATTCTCCGTTCTTTTCATACCTTAACAAAAGAGCCTGCTTTAACATGTCATAATTGTCTTGATCATCCCTGCTCATTTTGGCAAAAACTTCATAAGCTGTTCCCCTAAGCTCCTGGGATAATTTTAGGCTCCACCTTTCTCTTTCTAAACCATACGTGGTAGCCAACAGTTCAAATCTACCCAGAAAACTTTCTATGTCATCGTCTTTCTCAACAAAATGGTCTAAATGAAAACCCATAGCTGAGGTTGAGGCTTCCTGCCTAGCAGTGGCATCGGAGGTAAAGGGGCTGGCACCATTTTCAGAAGCATGGCCTTGTAATTCCAACTCCCTTAGTCGTAACTCGCGCTCCCTCTGCAATCTCCTGTCTTCTGCTTCCCTTTCAGCCTTTCTTTTCTTCTCTTTCTCTTTCTGCAGCTAATCTCTTTTCTTCTCTTTCTGTAGCTAATCTCTTTTCTTCTCTTTCTGTAGGTAATCTCTTTTCTTCTGCTTCCAATTTCTTCTCTTCAAATTGGAGCCTTTTAATCTCCGCCTTCCTATCCGCCTCCAATGCCCTAGCCTCTTTGTCAGCCTCAATCTGCAACCTCTTAATTTCTTTCTCAGCCTCTAACTTCCTTTCTGCTTCTTTCTCTAATCTTTTATCTTCTCTGGCAATAAATTTATCAACCTCTGAGGTTACGTACTGGACCAGCTCTGATCCGTCCATATTCATTTCTTTAGCAGTCTGCACAGCAGCAGATCGACACTTTGCCAGATCAGCATTTTTCTGTACTATGCAACCTTTTAAAATTTCTAATTAGACAAATTTCTAATTAAAACTAAGAATTTCTAATATGACTAAGAACAACCACAGGCACCGATAGCTCAACCACTATTTAAATTCCACAAAAAATACTTTTAGTTTTATTTGACAGGTAATTAAAATTTCCGGGACCTGAGACCCTAATGTACTTTATAAGAATTTAAAAATCCCGGAATCAAGCTACCCAATACATAAGATGGATTTGATGTTAAGAAATGTTGTTGTTATGTACTCTTAGTGTACTGAATGAGGTCAGCTGTGAAGGTCCCTGAATATAATAAATATTATATATTAAATATTATAGTTACAGGGTACCTTTCTGCTACCACCTTTATGATCTCACTCAGACTTATTCTTTGACCAGAATGTATGATGATGATGACTACGTTTGGTGTCTAGGGTTATGTATAAATAGTGTAATGTTGCATTTACCAACTAATCATATACACAAGTATTTTATTATCCAACACAACACAACAGTACTACAACAATCACATACACACTACACTTTAAAAGACTATCTTACGTAAGTCAGTGGTTGAATTTGTGTAACGTTAGTAATTTTTTTCAATTTATTATCCTGACTCTATTTTGTTTGAATCAGGATTGACAATCAAAAGTGAAATTAATGCAATTATTTACAATATTCAATTTATACAATGGATCTTCTGTCCATAATAAAAGTATTAATATAATAAAAGTGTGTAGGTGTAGTGTTCTAAATAGTATAATACTGGTATATGTAAAATGGTAGGTTGTTTGTTATCATCATTCCCTATCGTGCATTTTCTTTTCATATGTCACAGGTGGAATTTTTTTTATTTGATAATTTCTGTCTTTGTGGTTAATAACTGAAGTTCATAGAGGTTGAGACTTTCGGTGCCGAACGGGCACTTAACTTCGAAGGAGAACCCTGGTAAGTCTTGTCCTAGGCTCGATGGACCATCTGGTTCACTTCATAAAAGGCAATGGCCTCCGGTAAGTGCCCGAATCATGCAACAAAGTCAGGAATCAATCAGTTCCCACGAGCCTGGTTTTATGTGACTGTCAGGGCCACATAAACCCCTGAAATAAGAAGGTTATGCATCCTTCTTTATAATAAGTATACACTAATATTCCACAGTTAATTACACGTACAGTACAAACAAACGCATAGGGTCAGCTCTTTATGAAAACCTATTGTACCATTATATTTTGAAGTGACAATGTATACCAGTATTCCTCTCCCCTAATGGTTACAACGCCTCTGCAATTCCAACAGTAATCTTTTTCCATACAATAGGATAGGTGTTATGCTCCTTGATGACAATCATATATAATTTTGTAGTTCTACACCCCTCTGATAGGCTATCATATGATGGATCAATCTCTAGGTTTTGCCTAAGTCTGCCATCGACTCACTTACTTACAGTCGTATATTAGTATCTCACATTCAAACTTTATTTTAAATAAAAGGGTTAATAAATTCAATCTTACCACAATTTCAATGAATATTACACACAAACAACGATGACTGGCAGATCTGGCCCAAGTTATCACTGCCCTGTCCAGAAGTTTATAATATTTGTATTTAGAATTACACTTCTGATCTCATCGTCTCGCGGCAAGATTTTTCAAAGAAATGGCGTCCTAGCCTAACAATTTTTCCTCAATATCAACTAAGCTGGCCAATAGAAGCAGACGACTATGAATTTTAAATCGAACTTTAAAAAAACAATTCCCAAAATACTACGGTTACTACTACAAGTACATTTTTAGTGTTAGGTTAGCCAATCCCCTCTCGCCTTCCTTTAAACTACAGCCAATCAAAATCTTGGTACCTTTTAGTCCTATTTACCCAAAGCTTTTTTCAAAATATGTCATGAAAAAATTAAGCAGGCGTGATCTTTTTTCTCGTCAGTCCCTCTTATCATACATAATATTATTGCCATTATTTTGGTTATTTTTTTGTACTAGTGGGTAACTGACACCATATTATTGCTCAGGACATCATAAGGCATCAGAATATATAATTTTTATGGCCCTATGTATTATGGTTCATAATTCCATATTTTTTTTTGTATCGTAATTTAAAACGTGCCCAAGGCTATGTTGCTCGAGTTGGCTTTTTTTAAATCAACGCGAGACGGCGTTCTCTAGGTTCTGTCTTTCCATCCCAACCCTTTTTTATTCTTTTATTCTTTCACTCTCGTCTTGGCAATCCGACTTGACCTTGCAAAAGTGGTACATTTAATCTCACGGACGAATTTTTTTCGAAAAGACAGTATCTTTCATTCGGCTATAAGGTTTATCAATATCGGCATGCGGGCGGGCGTAGGAGAATACCACGCTGGACTCAATTTTTATTTTCTATCTTATTTTTGACTTCATGCACTAGAATATTATCTAATTTAGATATTGTATTGAGAATATCGTCACAACCATTTACGCCATTCATTTCCCTGAGAGAAAGTCTTTCTTTCACTGAGTTGCGGGTTTCTATCGCGTTGGTCAAAACTTGGCTTATCATAATAGGCTTTACCTTTATTAAACTTGTCTCTATGTTCAAATTTAGGTTGGTTTTGGTTTTGTGGAACTTTATAATGGTCTATAGGCTTCTTCTTTATGCCTGCCATCTCAGACTGGGCTGCCTGATATCTTTCAGCCACATTTAAGATCTCCCCCAGTCTCTCAGCACCCTGTTCCGTGAGAAATTTTCTCAGGTCTGGAGCCATGGACTCTCTTAACTGCTCAGTCATAATAATTTCCCTTAAATCTTGGGTTTTCCCCAGAGCAGTCCATTTCTCCAGGTATGACTCCAGGCGTGTGTGGTAATGTGGGATGTTATAAATATTTATAGGGGACTTAGTGTACTGACTGAGGTCAGCTGTGAAGGTATCTGTATCTAATAGGTGTAGTGTTTTACAGATAACCTTACTTGCTACCACATTTATACCTCAGTCCGAATTATTCTGGAATATTGTGATGACTACGTTAAATGTCTAGGGTTATGTAAATGATGAAGTGTAAGTCACAACAACAACAGACAGATAAACAATTTAATTTATTCCACCACACTTGACAACACTGTGACAC
This sequence comes from Oreohelix idahoensis, assembly GCA_024509875.1. Classification (NCBI taxonomy): domain Eukaryota; kingdom Metazoa; phylum Mollusca; class Gastropoda; order Stylommatophora; family Oreohelicidae; genus Oreohelix; species Oreohelix idahoensis. The sequence goes on along the minus strand of JAMPIV010003196.1, from coordinate 318,988 downwards.
TCACACACATTTAACACTCTATAAGACTATCTTAAAGGAGTCACTGGTAAAGTTTCAAATATTTATGTATTAATTACTTTCACTACTATATATCCTGATTCAACTACACAGTGAACAAGGAATCACAATCAAATGTAATCACAATTTATATGTACATAATTTATAAATATGAACCTTGTAGTGACATATTTTATTAATATTATCCTATGTGTGTCAGTTGTGTAGTAGTACTATGAGGTAATACTGGTTTTGTTTTTCAAGCTATGTTGTTATTTGTCATCATGACTTCAAGTGTTTGTTTATCTTGGAACTAATATGGGGAAAAGTTCCCAGTTCCTATCAATTTAAACAAGGTATTGTCCCTCTGTTTTACTATAATGTCAATTTTAGAGGGGGACACATAATGTTGAGCTCCTCTGGCCACACAAGCTTATCTTTCGTGATGGCGGCAGGAAAAGACTCCTCTGCTCGATTGCTTCCTGTGTTCTGGAGACACCTCACTGGTCGCTATCTGGACCCAGGAGTATGCTGTCAGCCTCTAGATTCAGCAAAGCTCAGACTAGGTGCTGCTTCAATAACATAGGACCACGGTCCCTGAAACAAGAAGGTTGTACCTCCTATTTCAGAACTAATTTATAATCTATTTCCAGACTGAACACAATACATAACAAACACTGAGTTCAGAGCGGTAGGCCAACTGTCAGCTTCATCTGAAACAATTTACACCAGTATACTCCTCCCTAATGGTTACTACGCCTCTGCAATTCCAGCATTAGTTCTATCTAGTCAATAAGATAGGTGTCAGTGTACTGTTTGGCAATTCCATGCAGTTTACTTTTCTCCGACACCTTCTGTTCAGGTTGGAGCAGTATTTAGGCCTTGCCTCATGTTCGCTACTGAACCACACACATATACAGACATAAATTATCAATTTACATTCAATTTTAATTAAAAAGATATCAAATATTTCAAGCTTACCACAATTCATGGAAATAATACACAATTACGTTGACTGGCAATGAATACGGCACAAAATCCGACCTGCCGCTGTCTCAGGCTTTTATTTAGAAAAATATAAGCTGAATCTCAACGCACTGTTGCTTTAGAAAGTTTATTTGAAAATGTGGTGCTGAACTGACGCTTCTAATTGACTATATTGGCGGGTCTAACCAATCGTGCCATGTTTACACAGCTTTTCAAAAAAGTACCTCTACTACTGTTTCCCCTAACAACAAAAAATTAGTATTTGTAGTCCGACTAATCGTGTTTCGCCTTACATTTACTGCGCTCCAATCAAATAGGATTTAACATGGGGACCTATTTCCCGTACAATGGGGGTGTCAAAATCTGCCACTGAGCGATTCTGATTTTGGTGTTGTCTGACACCCTCACTATTTCTTTTGGCTATAATTTGGTAATTCCTAGACTATTTGCGTAACACTTAACATATTTGTCAGCGAGTCCTAAGGAACCCAAATATACAAATTTAAGGGAGCTAAGTGGCTGCGTTCAAAATATGTATTTTCTAGGATAGTCGTGTATTTGTTTTTTTTTATTTTTTATGTTTAGAACCGCCACCTGTCCTGCTGTACTGTCAGACTAATGTCAGGATTTTAGACATAAAACAGTAGAATGTCATGTTTCCTAATAAGCGTTTTGTAAGTTTTTAAACCTAACTCTCGTATGGGTAGTGTTTTTTATCACTGCCGATTTGAAAAAAAAATTAGTGCTTGTGGCCTTACACGCGTGATGACTTTAATTGTATAGCGAGACGCGTGTTTAGTGTTGCATGCGTTCCTGCTTTCAGCCCTCCCTTCTCTCTATCCTAAGTTCATCTGTCTTTTCATCACGCCGTGTATAAAATGAAATTAATGGAAGTATTAATTTAGGTCATTACGCAGGGTGCCTAGCTCAAGGTTTTCTTAGAACTGCAGTACACGTTTTATTGAAGAAAGCGTGTAGTGATGCAGTAGGCTTTTACTATCAACGTGAAACGTTACAATTTGCAGACGAAGTAGAAAACAAGGGGGATTTCGAGTATAGTCATTGTGACAGCACTGTTCTTTACCATTCTTCTTTCCTTTTATTGAAGTTATTTGTTAGGCTTTACATTTACTTTTTAATTTATATATGTGGATTAGAATTTCACACGACAGCGTGCAGAGAACTGGTGATAAGTCTCCCCAGTCAGCAGTTTGGCATTTCTAAATTTCTTCCTATAAAATTCGCTATTCTTCTCATACCTAACTAGAAGAGCTTGCTTAAGAATGTCATAGTCGTCTTGGTCATCTTTGCTCAGCTTGGCGAATGCCGCATAAGAGGTTCCCCTAAGCCCCTGGGATACCTTCAGACTCCATCTTTCTTTCTCTAACCCATACATGGTAGCTAATCTTTCAAACCTACTTAGGAATGATTCGATATCATCATCTTTCTCCACAAATGGGTCTAAATGAAACCCCATGGCTGAGTTTGAGGCCACCTGGCTTGCAGCAGAGTCGGAAGTGGATGGGCTATTTCCATTTTCAGGAGCATGGCCTTGTAATTTCAACTCCCTTAGTCACAACTCATGTTCCCTTTGTAACCGTTTATCTTCTTTCTCAGCTTCCATCTGTAATCTTTTCTCCTCCTTTTCAGCCTCAAGATTCTTTGCCTCAGCCTCAAGTTTCTTATCCTCCAACTGCAGCCTCTTGATCTCAGCCTCTCTATCAGCGTCTAATTTCTAAAGTTCCCTAGCATCTTCTAATACAATTCTTTTCTCCTCCGCTAATCTATCAGCCTCTAACTTTCTTTCTTCAGCTAGCCTCTTATCTTCTCTTTCAATAAACGTATCACACTCTTCTGTTACATATGCCATTAGACCGTGACCGTCCATCCCCATTTCCTTTGCAGCCTGCACAGCAGCAAATCTGAATTTGGCTAAATCTGCCATCTTATTGTTAACAATATTCAATGTTATCAAACTAACTTAAACTAGTTAACCAACCTCTAACTAAACACAAGACAATAGGCACTGATACCTCAAACCACTCTCAAATTAATCTTTAATTTCCTACTTTTAAAATCCCGGAGCGAGCGACCCAATCTATGTGGTGGATTTTGATGTTAATTGGTAAACTGTGAATTTATGCAGATGTGAGGTCAAGCTGTGAAGGCCCCTGAGTCTAATAGATAATAGGGGTTGTGTTCTCAGGAACCTTTCTGCTACCACCCTACGACCTCAACCTGCGACGTATTTTATCCTAAGTATAATAATGGTGTATGTATGTTATCTTGCTAGTGTCTAGGGTAATGTGAAATGTGCTGTAATAAAGTGACAACAAATACACCTAAGAACTCTATGAAAAGTAATTAACAACACCCAGAGTTAAGTTTTAAATGTGAAATCTTTTTTTTACAATTTATTGTTCCAGTATCAAGATTTTGTGTATACTGGAATATTGAAACTCAAAATGATAATTCAAAGTATTTACATCAAAGTGATTCAATTTATAACTGAATATATTATTATTCACAACTTTAATTAAATATGTCAATCTGGAACAGTGTCAATTTACTGTTGCTCCTATGAATGGGTAATGATTGATAGAACGTCTGTCTTCATCATAATCTGAATGATTTAATACACATTTGGGAAATGAGAGTAGTTGAGTTTGATATATCGAGTGCCCGGAGACAATTTCTTATCTTAGTATTTTCTGGTATACAGGATGAATCAGGTTCACATCACCAGCTTCCAATGCCAAGTCAGGATTCTGCTCTTGAAATATATCAAGGAGGCACACAGTCGATACTGCCTCACTTCTTTAGATGCAGAAGTATATACAGGTCTAGGTTGACCTGGGCTCACTTTGAGTCATATATGAAACCCGCATCAGAGAAATATTAACACTAATAAGTTTGATTTGCGATAAATATGGTCAAATCCAGGTCGCTTGCTGGTGCAGATCAGCAAAACAAGATCGTACTAACATCATGTCTTCACACAACTTTAGTGTAATTCAAAGTTTCTCAAGTGGCGACTAACACTACATTTCAAACCAGTTTTATTCCTCTGTTAGTATATTAGACTCCAGCCAATCAGGGACTGTTAGGCTTCTAGCGTCCTTTTTTCAAAACTGAACTCAATTTTCAAATCTTGGACTACCCTACCCTTTCCCAATATCTGTCAAGCTGAGAAAGATATGGTCTGTTAGTCCATCTGTCTTCTGTCAATATCTCCTTTATTTATTGAGTGGTTCAAATTCTGATAAATAATTATTGATCCTGTTGCTGGCTGTTACACAGTACTTATATTTTTATACGTTTATTGATTATATTTATTATTATCGTTTTGCTTCTTCAATTCTTCAAATAACATATTTTATTATTTTTGGGTTCTTCTACGGCAAGATAATATTTTACACTAAGTAATATGTTAGGTCTAATAACCAAATATTATCATTTTAATCGTCCCCTGTTCTTTATTTTCATCTATCGTTCAATTGTGACAGTTAGTTTCACTTTTGAAATGCAGACGCTAGTTTAAACGGACTCCATACAATTCCCTCTTTCCAATTTTTCTCTCTCTCACTTTTTCTAAGAAAACCACATCGAACGATAGCAGATGTTCAAACATGCCCTAACGACAGTAACTAGGGCCTGTAGTCTATTTTGCAAGCACTAACCTCTCACTCGCGTGTAGTGTTTCAAAACAATTCTGTGACGTCACATTGTCGCATGCGATTCAAAAACCAACGCTTTCATTCCTCCCTTATCTCTCCCTCCTACGTTTTCTTCTCTCACTCTGACTGAAACGAACACTTAGCTGTCTGCAAAACGGCGTTTAGATAATATTTAATGATTTGCGTTAATTCTTACTGCAGTTTCGTTCTACACTTCTGGAAAATGTCCGAATTGCTACTATTAGTGGCGTTAAAGTTAAAATCTTACGTTAATTCAGAACGGCAGTTTTGGTGTCGCAGTTCTGGCAAATGTTAATTGTAAGTCTCAAGGACGAAACTAGGAAAGCGTGTAATATTTGACGGTGGGATCATTGTCTAAGCATTTCTACTGTATAAAATTCAGCGCTCTACTGGCGTAGAGGACGACAATAGGCAAGCACACATGGGCGGGTTTATTTATTTTCATAGGAGTAAAATCTTACTGAATTTAGCGATTGTTTCACAGATTTCGCTACAATATTCATTGACCTAACATAACATTTGTTCATTTTTATTACAACGTAAGTTATTTTACTTATAATATAAATAGCAAATACCATATATACGCCATTGCAGACAAAACAGTACTATTAAAACTACTCCCAAATTATATTCACATCAGACGGGTACGCCAGTAAAACTGAACTCTAAAGGGATACGCGATTATTCACAGTTTGAGAAACACTAGCGAATAACTTAGTCTAAGCACTTAACGTTATTCCACGATGCACATAGAAGAACCAGCAGATAACAATTTTGACATGTCAGCACTTGTGTTGACACTTGTAAGTCACCGCGACATCATGTAAGTAAATGAAAAAATGTACTAGTTTGTTCAGTATACAACCTTACGTCACTGAAATGTGAAAGATAGATAGTGTACGTGGTGAGAGTGAGAACTAATACGAAAGTGTGAAAGAACAAAAGAATATGAAGAGATTTTTAAAAAATGAAATATGAGAGAGTAAAAGTAATTTTGAGGGGAAGCAGAGGCAGAAAGCGAAATATAAAGGGGAAAAAGTTGTCACGCAGAGATTAATATGAAACAAATATAAAGGTATGTTATCAGGCACTCGCAGGAAATAAAGAAGTAACACCAGACAACAGAAAAACAACAGACATATGGCTTAAGATTTGGTAACACCTTCCGTGCGAAACCCCGCCTAGCCATGAAAGCGAATCACATAAAACGCATCAGGAAAAATGATGTTTCAAAGAAAGAACCTTAAACAACAGAAAAGTAACAGAGGTGAAATGCCACCCAAGAGTATCAAACCATGGAGCGTCAGGACGAAGGTTATCATCTTACTACGAGAGGAAACAGTGTTCAAACATGGGTAAGCCACTCACTGTTGTTTTTCCAACTGGTGTTCACTTCCCTGCAGTGCCTGATAAAGTACATTTGCAAGGGACTGTTTACAGCCTCGTTTCCCTCTTATTTGTAATACAACACGCAGAGATGACCATCACCATTATCAGCATCGAAAATATGTCAGTGCTAACACCTCAAGGAGGAGAAAGTAAAGAAAGGAAAAAGAAAGAAACGAACCTTAAACACGAAAAGTCTTCAGAGGTGTCCACCCAAGAGTATCAAACATGGAGCCAGGACTTTCATGTCGTACCTCAGGCCCTTTCATGAAGTCTCCAACTTCACCCCCCACTACAGCGGTAGTCGCTCTTACAACACTCTACCATCACCAGCATCGTCCTTCAGCTCCCCAAGGAGGACAGTCCTTTAAGAAAACGCACGCCAAGTCTTCATGTCCCGCACCAACAGAGCCAGGTCTTTCCATGTCGTCCTCAGCCCTTTCATGGAAGTCTCCAGTTCAATTCTCCGTGTGTTTTTCCGTCTCCCCCCCCCTCTCTCTCTCTCTCTCTCTCTCTCTCTCTCTCTCTCTCTCTCTCTCTTACCTTGAGGATTCCAGAACATGGATTGCCTTATGCCTCTTGTCAACAGTTCCATATTGGTGATCTTATCATCAGTTACACATTGGTAATCTTGTCATCAGTTCCACATTGGTGATCTTATCATCAGTTCCACATTGGTGATCGTGGCATCAGTTCCACACTGGTGATATGTTATCAGTTCCACATTGGTGATCGTGTCGTCAGTTTCACAGTGGTGATCTTGTCATACCATTTAAATTCATCTGTTCAACATAGGCGCCCATTTATGAAACTTTGCGATCTAGTTGTTGAATTTGTGTGCGTGTTTTTTTGTTTCTTTTACTTAAACGTTTTCTTCTCTGATCCTTGGCCTCCGACTGTCAAAGCAGTCAGTGACCATCACGCCTGGTGACGTGTTGTAGGGCAGCAACAAACTGCTTCCACTTTGCTCGGTCGGCGGCCATCCTTCGTGCAGTGCCCCAGCTGTGGTTCAATTTTTGCATCTCGGCCTTCACTGTTCTCCGCCAAGTTGTTTTTTGTCCGCCTCTCTTTCGCTTTCCTTCAGGGGTCCTGTCGTGAGTGTGTAATTTATAAAGTATTTGTCGAATAAGACAAATGAAGTGAACTGCAGGGTTTATAGAGAAAACACAGATAAGGTGTGAGATTAGAGAGAACTTAGACAACCTGGAAGGTCTATTACGCTATCACTCTTTCCAAGCCCACAACTCACTTAAGTAGTCGTAAGTATCACACGCTCTCTCTCTTCTTTCTCACAGAAAGATAGAGAAATATACTGTTTAAAAAAAAAAAGAAACGCATAGCTACTGAAGGCACACACATAGCCATAATTTTGACATTCAATAACTTTTTTAATTTAATGAGTTAATTGTTAAAATTGCACACAAGAATACCTTACGGTTCAACCAATCAATTGACAGTTGTTTTGCATCTGGGTCACGAGAGTTTTTTGGCGTACGGGCTTTCCCGTTAGTATGGTGTGTGGCCTCCTCTTGCATCGATCAGCGGACTGGCATCTCCTGGGCATGGATTCGATCAGACGTCTGATGTGGGCCTGTGGGATGGCTGCCCACTTTTCCTGGAGTGCCTGGAACAGATCACGACGATTGGCTGGAGCAACGTCTCGGCGACAAACATGTCTATGCAGCTCATCCCACAGGTGCTAAATCGGACTCATGTCTGGAGACAGGGATGGCCAGGGAAGGGTGAGAATGTTGTTGGCAGTCAGGAACTGCGTGATCAAACGTGCACAATGGGGTCTGGCGTTGTCCTGTTGAAACACAGACCTTTGGGCAGCCAAAAGTGGAAGGACATGGGGTCGAAGAATTTCATTGACGTATCGTTGCGCATTCAAGCCCTCTTCAATGTGCACCAATTGACTCCTTCCGTTGTAACTGATCATTCCCCACACCATTGTACCTCCACCACCGTGCGGCGGAGCTTCATCAACCCAATTTTGGGCAAAACCTTCATTTCGCCTACGGTAGACCCTACGCCGTCTATCATGACGCTGCAACAAAAAGAAAGATTCGTCACTAAACCAGACACGTCTCCATTGATTGTCAGCTGCCCAGGGACGATGCTGGTTGGCCCAAAGAAGTCGATTTTGGCGATGGCGGCGAGTAAGGACAGGTCCTCGGCGAGGTCATTGTGCCCAAAGTCCAGCGTCATGCAGTCTATTCCGGACAGTTTGATCAGACACATGACGCCCTGCAGGCAATGAGTGGACAGTTGAGGAAGCTGTTGTAAACCTGTCTCTGAGGTGACGAAGCCGAATAAAGCTATCCTCCGCTGCTGTTGTCACTCTGGGTCTCCACTGCGATGCCGGTCTTCAACTGAGCCAGTGGCTTAGAACCGGTGCCAAAGTCGACTGATGGTACTCTGATGCACGTTTAGATGTCTGGCAACCTGACTTTGACTTTCGCCTGCATGCAGTCAGCCAATAGCAATGTTCCTTAAATTTATCGATAATAATAATAATAATAAATTCTTTAAGCACCAAACACGGCGCATAAGGCAGAAACCAGTGCTCTCCAGGTTGTTCGTTGTGACGCCACTCCTCTTAGCTCTTGCACATTATTTAGGCCCAACGTTCTTCCTTCTCTTATTATTGTTCTTCTGAGTGTTTCTTTTGGTCTTCCTTTTTTCCTCTTACCCTCAGGAACCCATGTGAGCGCCTGTAGTGGTATTCTGTTGTTTTGCATTCGTAGGACATGACCGATATATGACCATCGTCTTTTCCTTATATAGTCGGAGACATATTTCTGCCTAGAGTCTTCTCTTATTTGTCGATTAGTCTTGAATTCTTTCCAACTGATGTTCATGAGTTTTCTAAGACATTTGTTCTCGAATGTATTCAGCTTGTTCTCCAATGATTTTGTTATTTTCCAACTCTCACAGCCGTATGTTAACACTGAGATAACATTTGAATTAAACAGACGAAGCTTGGTATGTATATTCAATGATCGTAATTTCCAAATGTTAGATAATCTATTGAAGGCGCTAGCTGCCAATTCAATTCTAGTATGAATTTCTCTTGTTGTGTCACCATCCTGAGTCATTTTACTGCCTATTTTAACCGAGAGATGACACAAATTATTTACTGCTTCTTGGGATTGTCTGGGTGTTGAACTTAAAAATGCTAAATCATCTGCGAAATCCAGGTCTCCCAGGAATTTTCCATTTGTCCATTTTATACCTAATTGTTCATTGTAGGTATAGTTTCTCATAACCCAATCAATAGCTATTCCAAAAAGTAGTGGTGACATAATACAGCCTTGTTTCACCCCTGTTTCTACTGTAAACCATTCTGTATTCCCTTTATTTGTTCTAACACAACATCTTGCATTGTCATATAGCGCTTTGATTATATTCACATATTTTGTTGGAAAACCATAGATTGTAAGTATCTTCCACAATGATGGGCGGTGTAGACTATCAAAGGCTTTTTGAAAATCGACGAAGGTGATAATAAGTGGTGATTGCATTTCCACTGATTCTTCTATAATTGTTCTTAGCGTGAATATTTGATCAATACATGATCGTTTCGGCCTGAAACCCGCTTGTTCTTCTCTGATCTTTTCGTCAGCATGCAATTTAAGTCTTTCTAACATCATGCAACATAATAATTTTCCAGGTACTGATAATAGAGATATACCACGCCAGTTATTACAGTCTGACAGATCACCTTTCTTCGGTAACTTTACAATAATACTGTCTTTCCATTGTTGTGGTGGTAGTTCTTCTCTCCATACTTCATTTATTCTTCTTCTTCTTCTTCCGTCCTTAGCCACCGACCGTCAAAGCAGTCAGTGGCCATTACGCCTAATGGCGTCTTAGGGCAACAGCAGATAGGTTTTCTTTGCCATTGTTTCCCATCACGCCTATTGGCGTCTTTAGGGCAACGGCAAATCAATCCATTTGCTGTTGTTTCCGTAATCGAAGTGACTATCTAAAAATCTCAAGAGGTTGTTGTCATTAACTGCTTTAATCATTTCCCCTGAAATTTCGTCAACTCCAGCAGCTTAAAAATTTTTTTAATCTTTTAACAGCTTGTTTGATCTCGTCCAGCGTGAATTCATCGCAAGTTATTGGCAAGGTGGTTGTGGGTGTTTCATTATTAAAATCAGGTGTTATTGTTGGTGGTGGTCTGTTTAGCACCTCCATGAAGTGCTCAGCCCATCTCTTCATTTGTTCTTTTTCTGTTGGTATTGAATTCCCTAATTTACCTTTAACAGGTGTTTCCATAGCAGTAGGCAGTAGTATCGATAGAGACGCCATAAATGTCTGCTTGAAAATGAACTGAATTATTTTTGTGTAGCGTTATCCCTTTATAGAGTTTCAGTTGCGTAGTCAGTGAATAGTGTTCACCCCAAATTTTGTTGCTTTCACGTGCGCGCAACATGAGCTGTGGTCAAAAATTGCGTCATAAACACTGTTGACCACTGCGTTGTAACGATTACAAAAACAAACGCAATTCAGGTCAATACGTGCATTTGACACTGTAAAGAACATTTGAGGCTGGTTTTTATATACCCTAGCACCAAATTTTAGTTACAAACTCATAAAAACGCGCCCTCGGATAGCTATGCGTTTCTTTTTTTGAACAGTATAGTAAGAGCTTAAATAGGTATGGATGAAGGTCTTGAACAGCGCATTAACAAATGGTTAAACATTTTTAAAGTTCTCTTTAGCTTGTATATAAGAAAATAATAATAAAAATATCAGCAAACAATAACTGATCAAATAACAAAGTTAACAATTACATCAATTCATGCATCAAGGAACAAAACTAACTGGTAGGCTCCGACAGGGAAAATAAACAAAGAATGAACTATCCTACCGCTTCTGTGGAAAAATACAAAATAACTTAAGTCAGTGTCTTTATGTCTCTGCTCATAGCTGGGGATACTTTATAAATTCACTGAAGACGCTATCCTTGCGCCGTGTTCACACAAAAACAACCAAGATAGACTAAAGATTAACTCTGTCTATATTCTGACCACTAATACACACCGGGTCCGTACTGACCAGAAGACATAACAAATCGAGGTCAACTCAGGGCAACCTTCTGTATTGGCGCTCTTATTCGGTGCGGCGAAGTATAACAGGCGTGCCTCGTAATATGGTACTCGATGCGTAATCCGGTTGGGTCTGGTTTGAGACCTTTTGTTGGAACTACGTACTCCGTTTAAGAACACAGTAAGATAATTTCAATTAAGCTGGCGATAATGTGTTGATAGACATGCTGGATGCCACTAAGCTCTGACTTGTACTAAATAGGCGAGTAGGAAATCACTACTGCATAATACTTGACGTTAGGCTGAGTCGTTGGCTCTACACTGCCGTGAAGAGTATTCACGTAGTTTTTCCCTTGCTTAGTGAGGAGGTTAAGCGAAATATAGTTGACAGGTACTTGTTGACACTCGTCGTGTTATCTGCTTACTGGAAAACCGTTTGGCAAAAGGGAGAATTGTGCATTCCCTCCGTTGCGTACGTGTAGTCCTTTGCTTTAACAGGGGGGGGGTGGGAGCCGCGCTGGTGTAATAGTTACCATACTGCGCTAGCGATCAGATGTTCAAGGTTCAAGCCCGGGTGTGGACATTTGTAAGAGTATCATCGACCGGGATTTTGACTGAATAACCTGAACGGCTCCTGAGATAAACCCTGTGTGGATGGGAAGGCGCGAAGCTCCTGACCGGGTTGGAAGGAAAGTCCATAGGCTCCTCAGCCTCGCAACGACATGTCATTGAGCCGAAGGGCTGAAAGCCCAAGTGCTGCTGGTAAAAAAACAAACAGTGGGAGGGTTTACCTGGAACTAAGACCAAATAAACACCCGTTACCTCAAGCAAAATAAAATCATAACTTTAATGTTATACTACAGTATTTGTTTTATTATTGCTAGGCAAGTCTCTGTGCAGTCTGTTGCTGTCGTTTTTGACGGAGTCATAATAGGTAAATCTATTTAATACTTTTGTTGTAAAACTTTGTTGGTCAAAGTTGGATAATTGGGTATTTACTTCTATGACAGGTTGTTTAAAGGGTTATCTTCTCTTTCTTTCAATCGTTGTCGTTGATCTGTCTTAACAATGCTCAGTTTTATGCTGTCTAGGCATGCGCGAGTTCTGGGCGCGAACTGAGGAAACTTCCATCAGGTAGAGTGTGTTTTTTGTGGGCTGTCGGACATGATGTCCGTGGTGATTTTCCTCTATATCATCATGGGGATTGGAAAGTTTTCGATATGACTGAAATGTCAATGTTTTCCCCAGTGATTCTTTGTTCGTCAAGAGTGACGATATTTATTGTGTATCCGGAAGATTCTGTAAAAGGTAAATGACATTCTTATTAATATGCCTTTGGTTGCAGAACATTTGAAGTTACCTATCTGCGAGTGAAGCTCACAGATCTTGAGAGACAGAATTCCTTCTTTGCTTCTTGTTCTAGCCAAATGAGACTATGTGTTTTCAATCGAACAGAAGCCTAATGATGCCTAAATTGATGACACCGCAGGTTGGCGGTAATATTAGCATGTTGATCGTGACTGCTAACAAAGGATACACAGCGTCTACATATTGAGGCCCTGTTACGGCCAATATTATAGCAAGAGAAAATATATCTGGCGGGCTTATGCCAGTTGAATAACAGCCTTATGTATTATTGCTACGCAATTTAGGAGCTCGTTTGTTGGACGATCAGAGCCTGTACCTGACGCGCTGAGTCAATGGTACGGAAGCTACATTATAAATTGTAACATTAGGACAGATGATGTTTGGGATGTCCTAGTTGATGTATGATGCAAACCTTTGATTACCAGACAATTAACAGTCATTCATTATGTATGTGAAGTCCTTGACCTTGTCGATTTGACTGTCCTGTTGATGCTACTGTCAGTTTCGTATATAAATGTTTGAAACGTGCCAGCAGTCTTCAATTCATCATTGACTACTGCACGTGAGTGTATGGGTGCATTATTGACTTTACCAAGAGCTTCAAACATTCGCGTTCTCGTCTACACCCACACTCAGCACATCATAATACCAGTACAACACATCTACAATATGTACGCTGTTTTGTGTGAGTGATCATAGTACCCCTGGCAGTGTGCCTCACGCTGGTGGGCGTTACATTTCTGGTGACCTACATCAACACCGAAACATTACACAGTCCAGGTGATAAACGACACGTTCACTCTGCCAGCTTTCACATCACGCATAAACAGTACGTTACATTTATGGTGGACCAGATCTGTGGGTTTTCTACATTTTCAAGACAGTGGTAAATAGGTCAACAACTGGGCTGACTCACATAAACACTGGCGTTGGCATTTTTGTGTTACTGCTACATGGACCACAACTGCTACGGAATTGAAGTGACATTGTTATACATTTCTGGAGTTCTACAAATGATGGCAATATATCTGGGCTATCAAGTCACATCGTTACCTGTCAACCTAAGATTGTAAACAGTACCGCTGGTTGTTTACACTACATTCTGAGCTATCAAGTCACATCGTTACCTGTCAACTTAAGATCGTAAACAGTACCGCTGGTTGTTTACACTACATTCTACAAACATATCGACGTTAGATCTTCTAGTCTCAACTGGTGTCGAGTATGATTTTTGTAGCTACACTTTGGAGACCACTGCCTGTTATGAAGTTACGGTGACCTTCAACGGTGGATCGTCTACCATTGTTGTTGACAGTAGTACCGCATTATACTGCATCTTTGCGGTTATTGAGGATTGTGCTTAAAGATAAGTGGCCTGTTTAGTGTGTAAACTGTGCCTTTATTTTGTGTAAAGCTGAGCCTTCCTCTATACATATACTGTATATTATTTATTTACATATGCTATGCATGTTTGTTGTATACATGTTTTTGTTTACATGTTTATTTAGTGTGTATTTCTGTAGGGACTATACAAATTTTCCACAGGGAAATTTGTTAGCAATATTTGTTGCTATTTACGTTTAGTTGTGCCGAGGTGTGCCTTTTCGCTGTTTTTGTAAAATTTGTTCTGTTCTTTAGTTTTGATTTGATTTGTTTGAATTTGTCTGCCTCTTCTGTCTATCATTTATTTCTATACATCTTTGTTTGTTTTTTTTTTTTTCGTACACCCGCTAACACTCGAGGCGAAATCTCAGGTTATTGTTAATGTCTAACCTGACATTGATTTTACGTGAGTATCCCTTTTCTTTACAGAGACAGGTGTCTTTCGCCATTCAGGCAGATACTCGCCGATTTCGGAGGTACCCATTAGAGCTGGGTCGGCTCAGGAGCCGCCAATCCCTGGTCGACGACACTCCTTCAAATGTCCTCGCCAGGTCTCGAGTTAATCCAGTCCAATTCCCGGTCGACGAAAAATCCTCAAATGCCGTCGCCCGGGTTTGATCCTGAATCACCCGGTCGCCAGAGCGGTGTTGTAACCACTACGCTTTCGCGGCTCCCATTATACATCTTTGTGTTTATAACAGTGTTGCCATTTGTTTGTTTATTTTCGCAGTCATCATTACACATTTTGTAACAATTTTTTTTTAGTTTCGCTGTATTATTTATTTGACTTCTGCGAACGTTTTCGATTCTTATTTTGTATTCTTGTCCTTGTATTTATTATTGTAATACATTGTTGTCATACAGTCAATAGATATACTTGATCATGGACTAAACTCCGCCAATGCCGGTCCCAAGCCCGGATGAAAAAGGAGGAGGGCGGCCTGCATGGAGGCCGTAAGGAGGCAGCCCCTGCACCATGCAAAGGCACAACAGGCCAATCACCTGTTTGCTTTAAATCATGATTACGCGAACTACAAGAGAGAAAACCGGACTGATTCTAAAGGCGACGAACTGGAACGGACTACGGACTATGACTTATGGAACTTGGAACACAAGAAGTATAAATGGGAAGGAAGAGGAGCTGGTGGAAGAGATGAGGAAAGCAAAACTAGAAATCCTGGCTATAACAAAAACGAAGAAAAAAGGACAAGGAGTCATGGATCTCGATGGCAACACGTTGCTCTACAGTGGTGTACCCATATCTGAAAGAGCTAAAGGGGGCGTGGGTTGCATTGTGGCCCAAAATCAAAAAGATGGTATCAAGGGATGGAACTTTGTCTCGGAGCGCATTATGGTTGTAAAACTAAAAGAAGGAGAAACCATAGTCAACCTGGTCATAGTGTATGGGCCAAATGAGGATGAGAGAGCAGAGGTCAAGGAGGAATTCTTCGAGCTGCTTCACAGGACAGTGGATGACTGCCTAGATGAAGTTATTATGCTCGGAGATTTTAATGCCAGAGTTGGAAATGACCATGCTAGATGGGGTGGAGTTATCGGAAGATATGGAGAAGATACTCTCAATGACAATGGAAAGCAGTGAGCAGAATCTGATCATTACAAACACAAAGTTCCCCCATAAGCGCATACATGCATACACTAGATGTGAACCAACCAAGAATGAGAAGTCAGTGATCGACTATGCCATTGTTCGGAGAAGCTCATTCAGATATGTCCGAGATGCAAGAGTCTGGAGGGGGCCAGAGATTGGAAGTGATCACTACCTGCTAACAATCAAACGAACAACTGAAAGAGTTGCTCAGCCTAGGAACTGCCCAACATCACGCAAGAAACCAAGTAAACGAGCAGGAGAAATGAGCATTAGGACCTACAAGCTGAGAGAGCCAGAAATTAAGACCAGATATCAGGGGCTTATTGCTACAGCAGTGAGCAACACAGAAGAACGACCTGATGACTTGGAAACCCTCTGGAATAAATTCAAGGATATCATAAAGACAGCTGCTGCAGAAGCATGCGGTGAAGTCCGACTAGGGAACCAGAGAAAGAGGACACCTTGGTGGACAGAGGAAGTCAAAGAGAAAATAAGAGAGAAGAAAATGGCATGGAAACAATACTTAGGAGCTAAAAACACAACAGGACAAATGGAAAAATATAGAGAATATGTGACACTCAGAACAGAAGCAAAGAACAAAGTGCTAGCAGCAAAACAGAAGTCCTGGGAAGAATTTGGAGAAAAGCTAGAAAAAGATGCACAAGAAAACCAGAAATTGTTCTATAAGACCCTAAAGAACATGAGGAAAGAAAAACAATGCCCTCTCAAATTTATAAAGGACAAGCAAGGCAAATTGCTTACTGCCCCGAAGGAAGTAATGGAAAGATGGAAAGAATATTTCTCAGAACTCCTGGATGGTGAGCATGATGAAGCATCAGAAATGATAACCATTGACACAGAAGAGGAAACGAATGATGGTGAAGATGACATAAAGATGGAAGAACTGAGGGCAGCACTAGAGAAAATCAAGATGGGCAAAGCAGCAGGGCATGATGGTATAACACCAGAAATGGTTAAGTACATGGGAGCATCAGGCGACCTATTACTCTTAAAGGTCCTACAGGCAGCATGGTGCAACAAGACCATACCAAAGGATTGGGAGATTGCCATCATAACACCAATTTTCAAAAAGCGTGACAATCGACAATGTGGAAACCATAGAGGCATATCCCTTCTCAGTGTCCCTGGTAAAATCTACTCTAGAATCCTAGAGCAGAGACTCCGACGCCTAGCTGAGCCACAATTGGATGAGGTCCAGTGCGGATTCCGAGCAAACCGAAGTACTCAAGACCTAATCTTCACACTCAGACAGCTGAGTGAAAAGGCCCTTGAGTATAAGAGTGAGATCCATCTTTGTTTCATAGATCTGGAAAGGCGTTTGACAGGGTCCCCTGGAGCAAACTTTGGGAATGTTTGGCAAGGAAGAATATTCCAGCACCTCTGATTCATGCTATACAGAGCTTCTACAAGTCTTGCAGAAATTATGTGAGGACAGCAAACCATAAGTCAGAAGAGTTCAGGACCACCACTGGTGTAAGACAAGGTGATATCCTATCACCTTACCTCTTCATACTCCTTATGGACGATGTCATCAAGGCATGTAAGGAGAGAACAAGAAAGTATTCAGTGGGGTACTGGAAGATGAGACAGGTCTATATTTCGGAGCTGGCATTTGCTGATGATGTTGCCCTGATTAATAAATCAGAGGCACATCTCCAATCCAACCTGCAAGTCTGGAAGGAAGAGCTGGAGAAGAGAGGGATGGTCATAAGCAGCTCTAAAACAAAATCCATGGTGATATCACGAGAAGAAAGAAAACATCAGATTAAGTTGGGAGAACAGGTCATGGAGCAGGTCGACCACTTTAAATATCTCGGAGCTATTATAGACCGAAAGGGAGGCATCAAAGAAGAGTTGGCCACTCGGAAAGCAGCGGCTGGGAGACTTTTTCAGGCCATAAATCGTGGATTCCTCAGCAAGAAAGAGGTTGGTAAGAAAACGAAGATGGCTGTATACCGCTCCACCTATGTCCCAGTCTTGACATATGGATGCGAGTCGTGGGCAATGACTACAACCCACAAAAGCCAGATCCAAACCTCAGAAATGAGGTATCTGAGGAAAGTGGTTGAAGTAACAAGAAGAGACATGGTCCGCAACCAGACGATCCGTCAAGGCCTAAAATCCCATCCGCTGCAGACCCAAATAGAACAGTCCCAACTAAGATGGTTTGGCCATGTCTGCAGAATGGGAGAAGATCGGCTACCACGACAAGCACGGGAAACAAAGAGCCAGGGATCCAGACCTCCAGGACGACCCAGAGTCCGCTGGGAGGACAACATTAGACAATCTTTGAAGGACCGAGGACTAGAATGGAACCAGGCCAGGAAGAAGACAGCTGATAGAATGGTCTGGCGCTCTCTCTTCCAAACCTCTACACCTCACGGTAGAAGGGGAACGACTAAGTAAGTAAGTAAGATCATGGACTATTATTACTAATATCATACACGTTTCATATAAAGGTTATTTATAATGATAATATTATAGAGAAACAAGGTAACTATACAAGGTCTTTGACTAAGACTTGTCTCTCAAAGAGAGTGAAATAAAGTGAAGTAAGTATACAAGTCTAGTATTACAGACTTGTCTCCCATCAAAGTGGGATAAGGTAATTTATTTAATTTTTCAGGTCTGATCTCACATAGTTAGACAGAACGTCTACACTAGACTACTTTATTGAACAAGGGAAAGCCCTTGGGAAGACAGGTGAGAAGTTAGAAGAATTCGCACTTGCTCAATATTCCAAGGCACCAAAGGCTGAAGAGAAAAGGATACAAATGCAGTTGGATAGAGAAGCTGAAGATAGAAGAATACAGCAACAAAGAGATACTGAAGAGAGAAAACTTCAATTTCAAGCTGCTGCTGAAGAGAAAAAACTTCAAGCTGCTGCTGAAGAGAGAAAACTTCAATTTCAAGCTGCTACTGAAGAGAAAAAACTTCAAGCTGCTGCTGAAGAGAGAAAACTTCAAGCTCAAGCTGCTGCTGAGGAGAAAAAACTTCAAGCTGAAAAGGAAAAATATATCGAACAACTGATGGAATTTTTTTCCGGTGAACCAGTAACTACTTTTATGACAATAGAGGAACATGATAGGACTAACTATGATGTTGTCAGAGCAGCATTACTTAAAAGATATCAACTAAAAGAAGAAGATTATCATCTTCGTCTTAAGATAATATTGATAGAAAACGGAGTAGATTTCTCTGACTTTATTATAAAGATATGCCGTACATTCACACGTTGGATTGAGTTGTCTCAGACTGAAAAAACATATGAAGGCCTAATAGACTTATTACTTCGAGACAAAGTTATGTCATCGGTCAATGAATCTTTCCTTGCTTTTCTTCATGAGCGTAAACCTAAAAACATAAAAGACATGGAGGAATATTGTAGCCAGTACGTAACTGCGCATCCCCATGCTACAGTTAGCAATTCTAAAGCGAAAGAAGGGTTGCCAGTTGCTTCGGCAGCACCATATGGCTCTAATTACAATCATAAACTTCAAGGTGCTAAACAAAACTTTAATAAGAAGAGTAATCAGAATTACACTCAATATCAAACCAATCCATCACACAGTGGGTTTTCTTCAAAGAATTGGAGACGAGCTGATAGTCCTCGTAATGTTGGGTCTAACAATTATAGACACTTTCGCAAAGGTTATCACAATAGAAATTGATGTACTACTATTGGGGTTAGGCAATCTCTCATAGATCCTTGCTGTGCTACGGGAAAGGTGGTTAAGTGTGTGGCATTTGGTGGAACTTTGGAGATATATCCTACTGCTATCATCGACATGGATACTCCCTTCTTTACAGGAGATGTCCACGCGTGTCTTCTTCCTAATCCTATTGCGGATCTTATAATCGGTCGTATTCACGGGGTTAAGGGATGTACCCCGCAGCAAATTGCTGCTTGGGAAGAACTTAATATCCAAACAGCCAATGTGGTTGTAACAAGAGCACAAGCTCTTATTCCTTCAACTTCATCTAACGATAGTAATGAAGTTGGTAGCCAAGATGATCACTTGGTGATTTCACATGACTCGTTTGTGAAACTACACGGAGAAGATCATTCTTTAAACAAATACTGTCTTCTCGCTAAAAACGGTGATCCGAATCAAAATACAATTCACAAATCGTATATCACTATGAAGAATGGTATACTAGTACGTATGGTACAACACTCAGACAAATCTATGCACTCTCAAATTCTTGTGCCCAAAAGTATGAGAGCCTTAATTCTTCAACATGCACACGATTCTCAGTGTGCTGGACACATGGGTTTTTCTCGCACTAAGTCGAGAGTTCTAGCGGCTTTCTTTTGGCCATTCGTAAACAAAGACATACGAATTTATTGCCGATCTTGTAAGATTTGTCAAGAAGTCAAATCTAGAGGTCCACGACATGCTGCACCTATCCAGGCTGCAGACATTCCCATTCGACCATTCCAGAAGATGGCAATAGATATTATTGGCCCTTTTAAGATTAAGTCAGCTAGAGGACATCAATTCATCCTAACATGCGTCGACATGTGCACACGTTGGCCAGAGACTATACCTCTAAAGAGCATATCTACTGCCGATATCGCAGACGCTCTTTGGCTAATATTTTCTCGTTTGGGTTTTCCCAGAGAAATATTGTCAGACGATGATACTCAATTGATATCAGACACTATGTCGCAGGTGATGTCTATCCTAGATATCAAAAGGTCTCTCAGTAGTATTTATCACCCAATGTCTAACGGGTTAGTTGAACGTCTTAATAGAACACTTAAGAACTTACTTGGCAAGATTACCGAGGATCGTCCTCAGGATTGGGACAGGGTTTTACCCGCGGCTCTCTTTGCCTATAGAGAGGTCCCCAACGAGCATACAGGGTTTTCCCCCTTTCAACTAGTTTTTGGTGCGCAACCGCGCGGTCCTATGTCCTTGCTACACAATTTGATAACTGCCGATAATATTGACAATGACACTCAATCTTCATATGAGTATGTCATTGCTCTCAGGCATAAGATTATCGAAGCATGCAAGTTAGCGACTTCATCCTCCGAATTTGCCAAAGAAAAGGCGAGGCAATTCGATAATAAGAGGAGATGCCTACGTCAACTTTGTCCTGGAGACAAAGCGTTTGTCTTACTTCCTTTGAGGGAGAACAGACTTCTCATTGCATGGAAAGGTCCATATAGAATAGTCTCAAAAATTTCCGATGTCGACTATGTTGTCGATATTGATGGAAGGCATAAAACCTTCCATATAAATATGCTTACGGAATTTATTGAACGACCAGACTATTTGCAGCCTATTTTCCAGGCGACGGACGATTCTCCAGTCCAACATGGTCATATCTCATCCTTGTCGGTTATACAGGAGGAGGAAACTACGTCTTCAGATGTTAATCTACCTCTTCCTATGATTCCACTCAATTCTACGGAATCATGGAGAAACGTTTCGGTTTCTTCTAATTTGTCTTTTGAGGAACAGCGTCAAGTATCTTCTTTGCTAGAATCATTTCAGGATGTCCTTACCGACATTCCTGGACACACACATATTATCAAACATGACATTATACTTACTGATCATAATCCGATCAGAGTAAGACCATATCCTATCCCTATTCATTTCAAAGCGCAAGTCGAGAAAGAAATGGATGAAATGATACAATTGAAAATAATTGAACCATCCACTTCAGCATACTCTTCGTCCATGGTTATTGTTCGAAAGAAAGACAATAACATACGTCTTTGCGTCGATTATCGCAAATTGAACCAAGTTACGAAGTTCGATGCTGAACCTATGCCTTTATTGGAAGATCTACTTACTAGACTATCTAAATCGCGATTCTTTACTAAACTTGACTTGTCGAAAGGCTATTGGCAAGTTCCGTTAACTGAACGCACCAAACCTTTCACTGCTTTCTCAACACCTAGGGGTTTGTATCAATGGAATGTTATGCCTTTCGGGCTGATGAACGCCGCAGCTACTTTCGTACGCATGATGCGTCGAATTCTCTCATATCGTACAGATGTCATCGCATACTTAGACGACATCTGTCTTTTCAGCGATACTTGGGAAGAACACTATTCGGGTTTAAATGAGTTACTGTCTACTCTACGCGAGCATAATTTGACTGCAAAACCCTCTAAAGCCCTTGTTGGGTTTAGTGAAATTTCTTTCCTAGGTCATCGTGTTGGTCATGGTCTATTGAAGACAGAGGACCAAAACATTTCTAAGATATTAAATATCTCCGTTCCTAAAACAAAAAAGCAAGTGCGTAGTCTCTTGGGATTAATACAATTCTACGGAAGATTCATTAAGAATCTGTCCTCCAATATTATCACCTCTTTCAACTTTATTGAAAAAAAGGTTCTCCTAATATGGTGCGCTGGTCCCAAGAATGCCAATCTTCATTGGATCAGATTAAGAATTTGTTCTCATCTCCTCCTATCTTACGACTACCATCGATTGATAAGACTTTTGTCCTTTGTAGTGATGCCTCTTCCACTGGGATCGGGGCGGCACTTATGCAGGAGTATTCAGGAACACTGCATCCTGTGATGTATATCTCTAGGAAATTGAATGCGGCAGAAAGGAACTATTCGGTTTTAGACCGTGAATTGTTAGCTATGGTCTGGGCCATTCTTAAGCTACAAAGATTCCTTCTAGGCGCGCATTTCATTATGGAAACCGACCAAAAAGCTCTTACAGCTATGCAGAACAAGGATTTGAAGAGCTCGAGATCTACTCGTTATGTGATTGCTCTTCGACCTTTTTATTTCACGGTGTGGGATATCCGTGGTTCGGATAATGTGATGGTGGACATACTGTCTAGATGCCCACATGATTCCACTTAAGTCTTGTGTCCTAGATTTCATGATACATTTTCAGACTCATGTCTGTTCATAATATACATTAACACATTTGTTTCACCTTAGATTAGTAAATTGATTGTTTTCTTTCTCTATTACTATCTTTGATGTAATGTGGAAGGTTAGGGTTAACATAAAATAAAGGTCAAAAATAAGAAAAGAAAAAATGTTAAAATGGCCACATATGATACTTAAATAATTTTGTAATGACTATAGTGCATTACAGCATGTTACTAATTGTGTCATTTATATTGTTCTCAGTGCAAACTAGTACCAAGTACGGAGCGCTTGTGAGAACCATGATGATGCCATACCTTACATTTGTTCCAGAGATCACAGCACTTATTTGTATATAATATACTTCTATTGTTAGATAATGTGTAAGGAATTTAACAAATTTTGTCATGTCCATCCATTACATATATTAATGGTATAACATTGTAATTTGTATATTGATATGACTTCTTGAGATAGAGTGTCATTTGTCATTGCTATGATTACAGTATTGCATAATTGTTTGAAAGTTATGTAATTTTTGTTAGTATTGCCAGCAACTGAGGTTTCTTTGATGGTACCTTCCCGAATATATTTCTATTATTTGGTGAGATGATTTGATTCTCTCCGGTTGATTCTTTCATTGGCGCATTATTCATGTGTCATGGGCTTGTGGTATCTTGCTCATTGATGTATTTTTTAAAAAAGGGTCATTTTTTATACGGGGGGGGGGGGGGGGGCGGTAGTCTGTTGCTGTCGTTTTTTACGGAGTCATAATAGGTAAATCTATTTAATACTTTTGTTGTAAAACTTTGTTGGTCAAAGTTGGACAATTGGGTATTTACTTCTATGACAGGTTGTTTAAAGGGTTATCTTCTCTTTCTTTAAATCGTTGTCGTTGATCTGTCTTAACGATGCTCAGTTTTATGCCGTCTAGGCATGCGCGAGTTCTGGGCGCGAACTGAGGTAGAGTGTGTTTTTTGTGAGCTGTCGGACATGATGTCCGTAGTGATGTTCCTCTATATCATCGTGGGGATTGGAAAGTTTTCGATATGACTGAAATGTCAATGATTCTTTGTTCGTCAAGAGTGACGACATTTATTGTGTATCCGGAAGATTCTGTAAAAGGTAAATGACATTCTTATTAATATGCCTTTGGTTGCAGAACATTTGAAGTTACCTGTCTGCGAGTGAAGCTCACAGATCTTGAAAGACAGAATTCCTTCTTTGCTTCTTGTTCTAGCCAAATGAGACTATGTGTTTTTAATCGAACAGAAGCCTAATGATGATGATAAATTATTGTGGACGCCGCAGGTTGGCGGTATATATGTTTAGCATGATTTGATCGTGCCTGCTAACAAAGGATACACAGCTGTCTACATATTGAGGCCCTGTATTACGGCCAATATTTTTCAGCAAGAGAAAATATATCTGACGGGCTATGCCAGTTGAATAACAGCCTTATGTATTATTGCTACGCAATTTAGGAGCTCGTTTGTTGAACGACAGAGCTAATTAAGTACCTGACGCGCTGAGTCAATGGTACGGAAGCTACATTATAAATTGTAACATTAGGACAGATGATGTTTGGGATGTCCTAGTTGATGTATGATGCAAGCCTTTGATTACCAGACAATTAACAGTCATTCATTATGTATGTGAAGTCCTTGACCTTGTCGATTTGACTGTCCTGTTGATGCTACTGTCAGTTTCGTAAATAAATGTTTGAAACGTGCCAGCAGTCTTCAATTCATCATTGACTACTGCATGTGAGTGTATGGGTGCATTATTGACTTTACCAAGAGCTTCAAGCATTCGCGTTCTCGTCTACACCCACACTCAGCACATCATAATACCAGTACCACACATCTACAACATGTACGCTGTTTTGTGTGAGTGATCATAATACCCCTGGCAGTGCCTCACGCTGGTGGGCGTTACATTTCTGGTGACCTACATCAACACCGCAACATTACACAGTCCAGGTGATAAACGACACGTTCACTCTGCCAGCTTTCACATCACGCATAAACAGTACGTTACACTGTCTCTTTCCACATGAGTTGTCCTCCTGTTAATTCCACAATATCAATTCTCAACATGCATCTCGCAAAGGCTAATATATTTTGTACATACATGTACATCCTAGCATGCGCTTTGACAGAAACAAAATCGACTCAATGTCCTCTTCCAACTCAACATATGGGTTGTTCAACCATGTAGTCGCCGTTGAGAGGATGTACTATTTAGTTTACATCATTACGTGAATTTACAGAAAATACGAGTATAAGCACTAGATACATTACACAATTAAACTATATGCGCCCCGTTGGGTCGATACACAAAAAGGAACAAGTAATAACCTCCCAAAATGGAATACATACAAGTGCAATGTTTGCGCTATTATGATACATTGTGACTTTACATGGTATAGTATTCTTCCCAGACATTCGATGGTTCCACACCCTGCCATAAGAAGTTGCCCGCCCCCCGCCCCCAAATAAAAATGATTGCCTGCCACAATTCAGTCGCTAACGCGAACACACGTCCCTAGTCAGATTTATATGAATAATTTGCATACACAACTGTAGTTCCCCAAAAGTAATGTCAGTTTAAGCTTACCATTTAACCCATTGTAAACACTAACAAAACAATGAGGCTCTAAACAGATTAAGCATCTGTTAGCTTAGCTTGTTGACTGCGCTCATTGGCACTGAATAAATTACCGAGGAGTTGTCACCAAAAAAACACCGCAAGTCTCTGCTATCAGTTATATGTACACTAATAATTAAGTATATATGATATGACAAATGTCAACTCACCTCGTGATACCGCGATTGTTTTAGCGACACGGTCGAATATTATGTTCACAACTGCCTATGTCTCATTCGGTTTTAACCTCGGGTCCAGTTTGTTAACGAGTGTAAAGACAGTAGCTTCTATCATGCCTTTAAAGTCCAGAAATTGACGCTGACCTGGGCATCTGCGTTCGCGTGCTTTGTGCAGGTGTTCGGGTCACTCTGCTTTCTAGCGTAACCCCGAGTAACATAAACATTAGTCTGGAATCTACATAAGAGACACCAAAATTCCCTGTAAATTCTAACGTTACCCAGCTTTCAAAAGGTTGACTCTCTGCGCCGCTCTAGATCGGCTAGAGTGGTCAAAATACTTTTACGAGAGGAACGTCCCCTGGGCTGGCGTACTACAAACAGGCACACTGGTGTGTCTTTTGCAATGTTATTGTACGCTGGATAAGATCCAACAGCTGACGACTGAGCAATGAATTTATAATGAGGGCCAGAAGCGAAATCAAAAGCCAGACACGCCTTGGGGTGGGGATGGGGGGAGCGGAAAATAATAAGACTACAGCCGCGATAGAAGAGTTTAAGAAAAAACTAAAGTTCATATAGCCGGTAAGAATATAAAAATTTAAAGAGTAAGGCCAGGAGAAGGGCTGGGATGGATTGGAAAATTCAAATTTATTGCCAATTCGCGACTGGTCCATAGCATAGTTGTTCTTGTGATGGCATCATGGTTTCTTCTGAGGACGTGGCCAACTCAACTCCAGCGTCTGCCAGCTATTTTACTTAAAGTTTCTACATAAATGGTCAGCCAACCTCCACATCCAACCCTACCCAGTCAGCTACGAAGGTATTACAATTTTTCGTTTCCTTCGCTGGCCCTGGTAACAATCTGCGGCGAGAGTAATTGTGGAGTAAAAATACAAAGAGTTATCCACGAGAAGCAGAAATTGAATAACGTAAGAGAGAAAGAAAGTAAAGGTGTGAACAAACAATATGAATGAGGCATGGCAGTTATTCGTCTTCATTACATAACGACACGTTTCACAGAACGTTTTAACCTGTACAAGGCACTGAGTACACAATCCAATACAATTATTGTAACCCATTTTGTTGGAACCAGCATTCTTGACGCGCCATCTCTCACATTGCTTTCTGATTCCAGGCCCTGTGTCACAAAGTATTTGAAGACATAGGGACCAGGTAGGATTAACTCTTCTAATTAAGTAATAATTTCCAGCAAAATCAAAATTGAATATGTAATATATCATTGAAGTTTCCCAGCCGCGATACATTTTTAAATTCATTTTCAAACCTTTTAAAACAGTTGCCAAATGACTTATACTAGCTAAAATACCCGGCGTTGCTCGGCTTTTCCCGATATACTGTTTATAAAAAATAAGAACGTTACGATTTCGGACACTGTAAAGTAAAACTACGATATTCTGATTAATTCATTTTGTTTATTCTTTTAATTAACGTAAGTTACAAATAATAAAATTTTTCACATTGTTTCACATTTACTTACTGCAGTTTGCTACATATATTATTCCAATACTTCGGGATAAACGCAATATTTGGTTTCGCTGTTCGGGTAAAAATGAATAAAATTCTTGACTTGCCCATTCTGGAGCAAGCAAAATATAGCTGGCCGCGTGAAAAGCATGGATTTGACCAGGTAGAAAGTTATTTTGCTTTAGACCAATTTGGATTACATGTGAGAGTTTCGAAAAAGGTGAGAACGTCAGTCCTATGGAACACATGTCATTGCACCTTGAGTATATTATATAAATGTGCTTGGAACTGCCTGTACATGTAGCTGGTAGCATTGTGTAGTTGTTGTGGTAATTTGTTTGTGTGTGATAGGATTTCCAACATCCTGCACAATCTTATATTTGTCGTCTGTTACGGAATACCAGAGGTAGCAGTTGTTCCATTCTTTTTAGTCTATTCCGAGATCCCCTTGAACAACCGCGGTAGCGCAGTGGTTAGTGCACTGGCTTCCTAGCTTGGTGGTCCATGGTTCGATCCCCAGTTCAGGTGGAATTTTAAGACCACAGACGGCTCCGGGGTCGACCCAGCCTCATGAATTGGGCACCAGAACAACTCTGGGAAGGTTAAGGCGGCCGGCGTGATGCTGACCACATCACCCCTAGTGAGCCTATGGTCAAGAAAATATGGGCCTAACACCATATTCCCAATATGCCTCAATGGGTGTGTAACGGGATCCTTTACCTTTTTTTTTATATTGAACAACACAGGGCAAACAGGGTTATTGTTTATTTATATGTACGATTCTGCGTGTGGCACAGTTCCAATATTTTCTGATTTTGTGTTATTTATTATTTCATCTCACCTTGTATTTTTTACTTTTTTAAAAATCTACTCCCCTGAGACATTAAAATAAATTGTACTGCTAATTGGACTAATTAATTTGTCTTATTTCCACATTTGTACTTGTTTTTGTTTGTGTGTATTTTTTTTTCTCTTAATGTTTGTCATCATCATCATCAAGATGCATGCATGGTGGTGTAGGTGATCACGTCCCTTCACAACTAAATGTGTTCAGTGCTGTTTGTCAGTTCTGTTGTTGACTTCTTTCTATGATATAATGTCAAACTGTCCAGGCAAACTTGAGATAAAGCACGATTCAATCTTGATAGTCAAAATGAAAAAGTCTTACATGAATTGGATTGATACAGTAGTGAGAGAAAGTGAAAATAAAGGTCTTATCCAAAATAGATAAAAAGACAGAAATAATGGTCAGCTGGAAGAAAATGACTTCTTGAGAATGTGTTATCAAAGTAAATGGAACAGTTTTAAAACAAGTCAGCAGATTCAAATATTGGGCACATTAATAACATAGAAGGAAAGATTCATCTCAGAAGTGAAGAGTAGATAGCTCAGGCAAAGGCATTGATAAATTAAACGAAGAGTTTTTCATGCAACAACTCGTTGTCAATGGAAGTAAGAAAGAAAATGGTTTTCAATGTTGCCAGTAAAGTTGTTACAATGTGTTTTCATTTCCAGTTTGTAAACAAGATACAAGTTACTAAAGATACCCAAAGTATCCATTTTCACAACAAGAGACCCCGGATATTCGCGTTCACAACGTGAGACTCATGCATCCACTGGCCGCAAGACAGACCAAGTATCCATTGCCACGAAGAGAGATCCCACGTGCTGTCTACAAAAGGGACCTCTAGTGTTCATAGTTGTGAGAAATAGACCACAGGTTATCACCGTAAGTCTCCTAATCCACATTCCTGACAACAAGGAGTTATCCGACGAGATACAAACCATGAAGTACGATGATCTTGTGGACCATATAGGAGAGTTTGGACCTTACCAACGAAAGGTCTATTTTCTGACCTGTCTCACCGCTATAGCCGCTTCCATGCAAACTTTAATCCCTGTCTTTATCTTGGCAGTTCCAGATCACAGGTTAGTGTTTTAGGTTAACGTTTTACACTGCCATACACGTTTTTGGTTAAAACGTTAATTTAGTTTATAAAAATACAATAAAGTATCAATCACATTTAGCTACTAAGGGTCTTTTAATTCTTGGATCCTTAGCCGCTGACTGACAATACAGTGACCATAACATCTAGTGGTGTCTTGTATGACAGCAACAAACTCTCTGCACTTTTCTTTGTGATCATCCTACGTGAGGTGGTAATATGAGGGATAATGCATAGGGGCCTAGTTGAAATGGTATGAAAAGATAACGACTATGAAACTGAATGAATGAGCCAGATAAAAATCATTGTAGAACGAGATTTGAGGAGAAGCGCTGGCATTGGATTGGACATAAATTGAGGAAACTAGTTCTGGTCATTACAAGACGATCTTTGTTTTGGACTCACAACTCTGGTTCATGCCCTTCATATTGGCTTCCACCGTTCTCTGCCAAGTTGTTTTTAGTCAGCCACTCTTTCGCTTTCCTTGATGGCATTCTGTTGATGGTGTCAGAGTATCATCTGAAGACTTGGGAGCCGCGCTGGTGTAATGGCTTCGGCGTTGTACTGGCGACCAGGTGTTCATGGTTCAAACCCGGGAGTCAGCGTTTGAAGGAATGTTTACGACCGGAAATTTGACTGAATAGCCTGAACGGCTCCTGTGATAAATCCTCTGTGGATGGGAAGGAGCGAAGCTCCTGACCGGGTTGGAAGGAAAGTCCTCAGGTTCCCCAGCCTCGCAATGACATGTCATTGGGCCGAAAGGCTGAAAGCCCAAGTGCTGCTGATTAAGAAAAAAAAAAAAAATCATCTGAAGACATGGCTAGCCCATTTCCAGTGTATACCTGCTGTGATGATGTCCATGGTTTCTTGATTACCATCAAGCGTAGTGGGAAGATACTCCATTTTTACTTAGCAGTATTAATGTACACAACATAGTTATGAGATCTGTCGCTGTTGGGTTCCTCGCACAGTCTAAACTCAGTTTCCCGAGTTCTAAGAATTGTGTTAAACCACCACCGTCTATTTATTGTAATCCCAATACCTTACGTTATATTATTTACCTGTCAGTTAGTGACGTGAACTATAGGCGTGAAACATAGGCTACGATATAGATAAATTTGTGAACGATATGAGCAATTACTCATTTATGATAACTGGACATCCACTGTTATTCTATGCAATAGAATATATTGAACATTTATTTTCTATTGTTAGTGCATTTGGTAACAAAAATAAAATTGATCCCTAAAATGCGTGTGTGTGTGTGTTTTTTGTTTTTTGTTTTTTTTTCATTTAATTGTTCCAAACTCTTTCTGTCTATTTTCCAACTCTAGATGCGCTATCCCAGGCCTGGAAAATGATACTTATGCACACCAAGACGACAGACATCGTGCCCTAATCAACTATACCTTGCCATGGAGCAGTGCCACTTCTACGGATGACTCTAACAAGTGGGGAAGAGCCGAATGCAACATTCTGTTTAACAGGTGTTAATTCTTTTTTCCTCAAAGTTTAACAGCATCTATTTAGCAACTACATTAGAACCAGCAGAAGCATAATAAACCATGTGAAGAGAATGTAGTTCAAATGTGGTGCTTGTGTTATTAACATAGCAGTAAAGGCAGCAGTAGCGTAACTGCAATTCAAGGGGGGCCCTGGGCATAAATTAAGTGGAACTTTACTTATATAGAGACTCCACCAGAGAGGTCAGTTGTAGGGAAATAACGTTCGGAATGAGTAATTAAGAGACTATTTATTGCAAGACAAGAGAACATGATTGTGTCCCATGGTTGGTTATACAATTCGACAAATCAGAACTTAAAACCTTTTTGAAGTACCAAGAAAAGGCAGCAGTCTTACCGTACACTCTTTATTTGAACATTGGTCTTCTGCTGGAGGTTATTGACTTCAGTATAGGGGAGCCGCGGTAACACAGTGGTTAGTGCACTGGCTTCCTAGCTCAGTGATCCATGGTTCGATCCCCATTTGAGATGGGATTTTTTAGACCGCAAACGGCTCCGGGGTCGACCCAGCCTCATGAATTGGGAACCAGAGCAACTTCTGGGAAAGTTAAGGCGGCCGGCATGATGCTGACCACATCACCCCTAGTGTGCCGATGGTCGAGAAAATATGGGCCTAACACCATATTTCCAATATGCCTCAATTGGCGTGTAACGTAATCCTTTACCTTACCCCCTTACTTCAGTATAGGTTATGGATCGGAAAAATCCATCATAGAAAGATAACAGGTAATAGATTCCAATATAGATTACGGCAGAGAATTGAAAGGCAGAACACGTTGAAATGCCTTGGAGTAACATTTGAGTACCACGTTGATCACATCATACAGAAGTGCAAGAGGTCTGGCAGCCCTAAAAACAATGGCCGCAGCGCGCCTGGAGCAGAGACTACTTTTGTTTCTGTATTATCAGTTTGTCATGTCAGAAATCGAGTATGGTCTGGGAGTACTATGCTGTCAGTATCACAATGGCAAAAACTGGAGCGCATTCAAAATGAAGGGATGCGTATAGTGTTGGGATGTACTCGAGATACCCCCATTGTGACGATGCGGTACATGCTTGGATTACTGTCGATTAGATTCAGATATGCAATGGCCCATGCAAAAGCTTATATGCGAGTAACCACAGACAAAAGGCACCCCCTGCATGGGAACATAGTTGACATCAAGGGAGCAAAAATAAAGAGGGGGTATCATGGATGGCGCAGGCAGAGGCAACTATTAGACATGTGTCCACAGGTGAAAAAAGTATTCAAGAGGGAAGAGTGGAGTAAACCAGGTGAGAACTGGACAAACTACCAGCAAGTCATCATCAGCTTTGGTAGAGAATGCAGAGCTTGGGGCAAAGGAACAGTAGAGCTAGAAATTAATCAATTGATAAATGATAATACCTCGGATAATGATGTCATTGTGTACGCTGATAGGTCTGTAGTCCGTGATGAGAAATCAGGATGGGGCTTCTCGGTTAGAGTTAAAGACAGGATCGTCCAGGATGAGAATGGAGGTAGAGGCAGCTACTGATGCCCTAAGGTGGCTGTCTGAAACTTCATTATCAAGGGCAGTAATTGTTTCAGAGTCTCAGTCCATGCTTCGGAAGATCCAAAATGGATGGCTCCAGTATGATTGGAAAACCTCCATACAAGCCTCGAATCTTCAGGAACTGGTGTGAATCTCCTGTCCTGGTCATGCAGGGGTACGCGACAATGAAAGAGCTGTCAGACTAGCTTCAAGAGCGTCCATAGTGGGTTCATTGGATATGGACAAGGGAGAGATACTGAAGACTACTAATGATCGTCTATTAGAGAATGACAATTCAATCGATGAATCAGTGCTAAGATTGCTAGAATTGGGCATGAAACGTAAGACTGGCAGGGATGGACGTATGGGAGGATGCATTCAGCGTGTATACAACCAGCGTAAAACAGGAACGGTTACCATTCATACTCTTCGACATTTTCTGAGAGAGACTGAGCACCTATGGGTTTGCCCAGAGTGCAATGATGTCGGTTCTAAACAATAATAACAATAAGTTAAAGACCTGAGAAACAAATCATACAAAGAATACACATTACCAATTTCGATCCAGGAATCGGACCGAGAAATAGATCACAGAAAGAAAACAGGTCATAGTGAAAACAAGTTATGGTCAGGATAAAGTAATCATAGAAAAAATATAGGTCATTAATATCAGTAAAGATTGTTGAACGAAGAAGCAGACCATTGAAAAAATACAAGTCAACGACTTAATGTAGGTTATGGACCGGAGATATAATGGAAAGAATGCAGGTCATCTATTTCGGTGAAGGTTACTGATCTGAGAAATAGAGCAGGTAACCGATGTAAGTATAGGTTATGGACCGGAGAAATAGGTCATAGTAAGAATACATGTAATCGATTTCGGAAAAACAGGTAGCAGAAAGAATAATACAGATCTTCCATTTTAAAAAATCTCATAAAGGAACACAGTTCATACGCAGGAACATGAGATTATAGAATACTCCAGTCTGCAGTGTTATTTTTGAATACATTTTTGAATGTTCAATCAACCAATCAGTGAATCTTACCAGACAATTATATTAATCAATCTTACCAATCAACAAATCATACTAATCAAACATTCATATCAATCAATCGACAACAGTGTGGTTGATCACAATGATCAGTCAATCAATTAATACACTCAATCAATCATACCAATCGATCAATCTTAATAATCAAACAGTCATACCAATCAATCGACAGGAGTGCAGCTGACCCAGAATACCTGCCAAGGATTGGTTCTACGTCCAATGAGACCAGGTCATGTGATCGTTGGATTTACGATAAATCTATCTTTGACAACACATTCGTCAGTCAGGTTTGACAAATTATTTCTCTCTTTCTCTGTCTTATTCTCTCTCTCTCTCTCTCTCTCTCTCTCTCTCTCTCTCTCTCTCTCTCTCTCTCTCTCTCTCTCTCTCTCTCTCTCTCTCTCTCTCTCTCTCTCTCTCTCTCTCTCTCTCTCTCTCATGCTTTCTTCCAATGCCTATTGCTTTTTCTTCTATCTGTCTCGTACAAAAATTCCTCTCCTTTTTGACTACCTCTGTCCAATCGTTCTTTCTTTCAGTCGTCTCTTTCTTGCTCTCTCTCTCTCTCTCTCTCTCTCTCTCTCTCTCTCTCTCTCTCTCTCTCTCTCTCTCTCTCTCTCTCTCTCTCTCTCTCTCTCTCTCTCTCTCTCTCTCTCTCTCTCTCTCTCTCTCTCTCTCTCTTTCTCTGTCTTTTTTCTCCCTCTGCCTATTTCTTTGTCTCTCTCTCTCTCTATTTATCCCCCCTCTCGCTTTGTATTTATCCCCTTCTATCTTTAACTGTCTCTCCTTGTCTCCTCTCTGACTGTATATCCTCTTCGTCTTTCTCTGAGTCTTCTCTTTCTCGGACTGTCTCATATCTTTCTCTGTTTCCCTTTGTCTCTGTTTGTCCTTCTCATCTTCCTTTTATCAGTATCTCTCTCTCTCTCTCTCTCTC
The DNA here is from genome assembly GCA_024509875.1 of Oreohelix idahoensis. NCBI lineage: Eukaryota > Metazoa > Mollusca > Gastropoda > Stylommatophora > Oreohelicidae > Oreohelix > Oreohelix idahoensis. Next base: position 285,347 of record JAMPIV010003196.1, on the reverse strand, counting down.
TCTCTCTCTCTCTCTCTCTCTCTCTCTCATGAGTTTACCTTTGTTCCGGTCCGTTAACTTTCTTGTTTGGGACTGCCCTTAAAATAAAACAAGAAAGCACATGAACCATTGCATAACCGTAACACCGGTGTGTACGCTTTCCGGGTTTATTAGATACAACTATTTGTAATACAACAAACTGTGAAAAGAAACACACGATCGTCTGTCTATACACAGCAAACATTCTAGTGAAAAACCGAACAGTGGTGAGCAGGCCAAAAAAGTTACCATGTTGCATGAAGTCATATGACTTCTTAAAATAGCTCTCATAAGTCGGTATTTAAAACGAGAAAACGCGAGACTTGTGGGTGAACATTGAAATAATGTGGCCTTATAATTGAAGCTAATTAGCATCAGATTTCGATCAAATTTGAAACTGAAATTAATCTAAAAATATTTTTTGAAAAACCGTAAAAATTAAAATTTATAAAAATCCGTCGAGTGGTTTTTAAGTGTTTCATTGAGACAGGCGAAAAAACAAAGTGCAAACATACTACGAAAAAAAGGTACAAATTTATTTGATACTAGCAACAGTATGTAGATCTATCCATCATCCACCATTTCCTCTATCGTTCCTTGCGGAGCACTGGGCAACAGACTTTCAAGTTGTCCCGTATAATTATCGGGGGTCTCTGAAGAGGCAAAACAGGAATAAAACTACTACTCCCTTATGCGTGGCGTACAAGGCGACTAATATGAGGTCGTCCATGAGGCAATCTATGAGGTCGTCCATGAGGCAATCTATGAGGTCGTCCATGAGGCAATCTATGAGTAGGTCGTCCATGAGGCAATCTATGAGGTCGTCCATGAGGCAATCTATGAGGTCGTCCATGAGGCAATCTATGAGTAGGTCGTCCATGAGGCAATCTATGAGGTCGTCCATGAGGCAATCTATGAGGTCGTTCATGAGGCAATCTATGAGGTCGTCCATGAGGCAATCTATGAGTAGGTCGTCCATGAGGCAATCTATGAGGTCGTCCATGAGGCAATCTATGAGTAGGTCGTCCATGAGGCAATCTATGAGGTCGTCCATGAGGCAATCTATGAGGTCGTCCATGAGGCAATCTATGAGGTCGTCCATGAGGCAATCTATGAGTAGGTCGTCCATGAGGCAATCTATGAGGTCGTCCATGAGGCAATCTATGAGTAGGTCGTCCATGAGGCAATCTATGAGGTCGTCCATGAGGCAATCTATGAGGTCGTCCATGAGGCAGTCTATGAGGTCGTCCATGAGGCAATTTATGAGTAGGTCTTCCATGAGGCAATCTATGAGTAGGTCGTCCATGAGGCAATCTATGAGTAGGTCGTCCATGAGCCAATCTATGAGGTCGTCCATGAGGCAATCTATGAGGTCGTCCATGTGGCAGTCTATGAGGTCGTCTATGAGGCAATCTATGAGTAGGTCGTCCATGGGGCAATCTATGAGTAGGTCGTCCATGAGGTAATCTATGAGTAGGTCGTCCATGAGGCAATCTATGAGGTCGTCCATGAGGCAATCTATGAGGTCGTCCATGAGGCAATCTATGAGTAGGTCGTCCATGAGGCAATCTATGAGTAGGTCGTCCATGGGACAATCTATGAGTAGGTCGTCCATGAGGCAATCTATGAGGTCGTCCATGAGGCAATCTATGAGGTCGTCCATGAGGCAATCTATGAGGTCGTCCATGAAGCAATCTATGAGGTCGTCCATGAGGTAATCTATGAGTAGGTCGTCCATGAGGCAATCTATGAGGTCGTCCATGAGACAATCTATGAGGTCGTCCATGAGACAATCTATGAGGTCGTCCATGAGGCAATCTATGAGGTCGTCCATGAGGCAATCTATGAGGTCGTCCATGAGGCAATCTATGAGGTCGTCCATGAGGCAATCTATGAGGTCGTCCATGAGGCAATTTATGAGGTCGTCCATGAGGCAATTTATGAGTAGGTCTTCCATGAGGCAATCTATGAGGAGGTCGTCCATGAGGCAATCTATGAGGAGGTCGTCCATGAGGCAATCTATGAGGTCGTCCATGAGGCAATCTATGAGTTGGTCGTCCATGAGGCAATCTATGAGGTCGTCCATGAGGCAATCTATGAGGTCGTCCATGAGGCAGTCTATGAGGTCGTCCATGAGGCAATTTATGAGTAGGTCTTCCATGAGGCAATCTATGAGTAGGTCGTCCATGAGGCAATCTATGAGTAGGTCGTCCATGGGGCAATCTATGAGTAGGTCGTCCATGAGGCAATCTATGAGGTCGTCCATGAAGCAATCTATGAGGTCGTCCATGAGGCAATCTATGAGGTCGTCCATGAGGCAATCTATGAGGTCGTCCATGAGGCAATCTATGAGGTCGTCCATGAGGCAATCTATGAGGTCTTCCATGAGGTAATCTATGAGTAGGTCGTCCATGAGGCAATCTATGAGGTCGTCCATGAGGCAATCTATGAGATCATCCATGAGGCAATCTATGAGTAGGTCGTCCATGAGGCAATCTATGAGGTCGTCCATGAGACATTCTATGAGGTCGTCCATGAGACAATCTATGAGGTCGTCCATGAGGCAATCTATGAGGTCGTCCATGAGACAATCTATGAGGTCGTCCATGAGGCAGTCTATGAGGTCGTCCATGAGGCAATCTATGAGGTCGTCCATGAGGCAATCTATCTGAAGTAGGGTGACGAGTAGGGTGTATGTGGGTGGATGTAGAATATCAGACAACACGTATACACCGCTCGTCTTAGCTCACTGTCTAAGGAACAAATCCAACAGCTATGTCAATCTCCAACAATGTATTATATTCACAATAAGTCACAATGGATGTATGGCCATTACAAATATAAGATACATCACAAATCCCGAGTATCCGCACACACTCTGCTTCTCGGAATAACTACAGCCACAAATAGGCTACTTCATGAATAACTACTGCAACATCTACAACACAACTCTGGCCCTCTACTCGCGCACTACTATAGACATCCACCTTTCTCTTCTCTACGCTCTTCGCTGTCTCCTTTCTACTGTCTGCTCTCTACTGCCTCAACAGACGTCTCAAAACAACACACTACCCTCTCTGACTGCCCTTTCATGCGTATTCACCAAAACCCGTGAAAACCCTCCACGCTCCACTGATCTTCATTCACGCATCACTAAAGCTAACAGCTTGTCTCAAGCAATGCTCACAACCCTGCTTGTAGCTAAATTATTACAATGCACGCATTCCCCACTCACAATAACTCAAATGACTAATGAACTCCAGCTAGAGCATGCGAACATTCACACATGCAAAATACCCTCAAAACACTCCGTGACAGTCGTCCATGAGGCAATCTATGAGGAGGTCGTCCATGAGGCAATCTATGAGATCGTCCATGAGGCACTCTATGAGGTCGTCCATGAGGCAATCTATGAGGATGTCGTCCATGAGGCAATCTATGAGGAGTTCGTCCATGAGGCAATCTATGAGGTCGTCCATGAGGCAATCTAAGAGGAGGTCGTCCATGAGGCAATCTATGAGGTCGTCCATGAGGCAATCTATGAGGTCGTTCATGAGGCAGTCTATGAGGATGTCGTCCATGAGGCAATCTATGAGGTCGTCCATGAGGCAATCTATGAGGATGTCGTCCATGAGGCAATCTAAGAGGAGGTCGTCCATGAGGCAATCTATGAGGAGGTCGTCCATGAGGCAATCTATGAGGTCGTCCATGTGGCAATCTATGAGGTCGTCCATGAGGCAATCTATGAGTAGGTCGTCCATGAGGCAATCTATGAGGTCTTCCATGAGGCAATCTATGAGGTCGTCCATGAGGCAATCTATGAGGAGGTCGTCGATGAGGCAATCTATGAGGTCTTCCATGAGGCAATCTATGAGGTCGTCCATGAGGCAATCTATGAGGAGGTCGTCCACGAGGCAATCTATGAGGTCTTCTATGGGGCAATCTATGAGGTCGTTCATGAGGCAATCTATGAGGTCGTCCATGAGGCAATCTATGAGGTCGTCCATGAGGCAATCTATGAGGTCGTCCATGAGGCAATCTATGAGGTCGTTGTAAAGGGCAATTTTTACTATCTTGCAATATAATACATTTATATTCTTATTATGTTCGCAAATATTTTGTAAGCAAAGTATTTCCTTTTTAAGTGCTTAAGGAGAAGTCATTTTTGGGTTGCTTCCCTTGAAAATAGTTCTGTCATCTTCGATCGGACTCCGCAGACGACTCTAGGCCTACTGCGATTTATTCTGTGGCTGGGTAGGAATAGATTGTTCTTGCTTCAGTATATCTATGGCCTGAATTTATACGTAGTGTTTGTATGAGTAGGACGAGTCTGTCTTATATATGGATATCTTTGCATTTCTAAGTCGAACTAATTTGGTTGTCGCTAGAAAAGGTCAAAGGCTATGCAGCGGAAGTATCGCTAGCAAAGGGTGTGATCCATGGCTGTCATCCTGTGAGGATGCCGAGTTTTGTTGTAGCAGGCTTTTTGCCGAAATAGTGATCTATCTATGGATGGGGAAAAGTGATAATCATTTAGACATGTTGTATGTACTTTACCCCAGTGTTTATTCTCTTTTGCCAAGGAATGGCAAAGTTATATTTCGCATAAAAAGGTAAAACCACAATTTATTATGAACTTGGGCTTCGCCATCGTTGTTGATAAGCAGATGCACAGTGGTACTTTTAAAAAGAATATCCATTCAAAGGAAGAAGACATTCCTATGTATCAGCACTGGATTGTATGATATTATTCAATTACCTCTATGAGAGAACCTATGAAGAAATGAGGACATTTAATGAATGACTAATTTTGGTCTATATTCTATAGTGAGTGAAGCTCACGAGAGAGAGAACAGCCATGTTGAAATTCATATACTTTGTATTTATCGAGTGAGAAAAAGGGATGCCTGTACTATCGCTCGATGAACCAAGAGATCACTGCTACATGTGAGAACCCATGTCTGGGATTCCTATATTATGAAATATATATATATTGAACTTTACGTGAAGGAATATTCGCTAGACGAGGTTAGGTCTAGGAGCCTTCCTATGTATTGGTTATGGTCTGACGTGCCCAGTCAGTAAAGCCAGATGATTTACATGATGGAACGCTGAATGCTTATTTACGAATGCTCCATTATGATATTTGCCAAGCATGAATGCTAACTTAAGATGATATTCCTGTGATCAACATTATGCTGTCTATGTCGACATTTGTTCCTGTAACCATACACGTACTGTCCAAGTGTGCGTCCCATTAAATGTTATAAAAAGACCACCGTAGTTCCAGTACTTCTTGAATTCGAACAGTGTGAGTATGAGTGATGTACTACCAACCTGTCAACTCTATCGAATCATTCTACCATTCGCGTACTGACATTCAGATACACACTCATTGTTTACACTCACATTCTTGTCGGAGCCTCATCACGTTCCAGGACAAGATGACCTGTATGACCAAAACTGTGCTGGGTTTGATGAGTTGACAATCGTTACACTTTACTACACCAGTCCCAACATCTACATTTATCCACTGGTGGACATTCACATCATTTAACAAATAAAGCATGATTCAACAACTAGTAGCCAGTATGAGTTAACAACTACACAAAGAAAGAGCTTTAACAACTGGTGGCCAGCTTCCTGGGTCAACCTGCACAGTGACCATATTGAGAAGTAAACTACTGAGACCAGACGTTCCTTGGGGTCTGTTACGACACACAAATACATCAACAGTACAACTCTACAGTGATGTCAGCGTGACCTGTCCTGTCGAGCGTATGCAGTAACTAGGTCAGGGTTTGTTGACATTTGGTTCATTGGACATTTGCCATACAACTGACAATGTTACACAGCAAGCTTGGTTGAAACATAGAACATTACACATCAGGACTGGAGAATATTTGACAGTGTTTGCGAAAGGAAATGTTATTGAACTGAGAAGTCCTACATTGATTGTTATCATTCAAATCAACGATGGAGCTTCTATTTCTGTGTTGAATTTAAAATAATTAGACCAGAAGTATTTGTTTAATAAAGTACCACAGTACTGTACTATTAGGCAGTGTAACTGAGCCTTCATTCCAACACATTCTTTCTGCAACACTCTATTTACATCATATTGCCATACTATTTATGCATTTATGTATTTATGTTTAACTATTTATATGTGATATTTGTTTGTATCCAGCGGGTTGTTGTTTCGGTTGGGCGGTGTCACACAGCAGAGTATCCCACGTAATAGAGGGTCTGATGTGTGCGTTTCTATAGGTGCAATTTTCTTCATTGGAAATTTGCTGCGACAGCTGTTGCTATTAGTGTTAGCTGTGAAGTCTGTACTCATTGTTGTTTTTGTAATATTCCTCTGTTCTTTAGTTTGTTTTGATTTGTTTGTAATTTGTTGGTCTACCCTATTCTATCTTTCAGTTCTATTCTCAATTTATATTTATATACTGTGGCGTTATTTGTATTTGTTATCCTCTTGCGGTTTATCTTTTATTGTTTTTCCAATTTTATTTATTTCATTTCCGCAAATGTTTTCATGTTTTTCTGTATAACTGTTTTGTTTTGTGCCTGATCGACATACACTATTTAAAATATAGTTGATCATATAAATTGATGTACAAGAATCAACTGATAGTTAATTACTATTACTAAAGGTACACAGTTGATGATATAAAACACTATTTCTGGTGCACTGCACTTATATTATAGAGTGAACCAGCAACTTATAGCTGTTATTATATAAGGATTTATACAAGACCTTTGTAAGGCTTGTTTCCCACAGTGATTGGGATAGTTAAGTACTATTTTCCACAGGTTAAAAAGTTATCATACAAAGTCTTTGATTAAGACTCAGAAAGTAAATTTATTTACTTTTGCAAATTACTGATCTTATTAGACAAGATGTCTACCTTGGATTATTTTATCACACAAGGCAGGGCTCTTGATAAGACTGGTCAGCAGTTAGAAGAATGGGCAGTTGCTCAATATGACAAAGCATTGGCTGCTGAAGAAAGAAAAGCATTGATTGAAGAAAAGAAATTAGAAGCTGAGGAAAGAAAATTACAAAGAGAGGATGAACAAAAGAAATTGCAGATACAGACTGATGAAAAAAGATTCCAGATGGAAATGGAAAAAGAGAAAAGAAAAGATGAAGCTGCTGCTGAAGAGAAAAAATTACAGGCTGCTGCAGAAGAGAGAAAATTACAAGCTGAAGCTCAAGAAAAAAAAGCAATAAGAGAACATGAACACCAAAAAGAACTTTTAGCATTTGAGTTAGAAAAGTTAAAGTTAACAAACATAAGTAATGTTAATCAAGCATCTAGTGGTAATGGTAAACCCTTTACTTACAAGGTCAAGGTACCAGCGTTCAACCCTTCCAGTGATGACATAACATTCTGGCTAAACAGATTTGAACGCTCGTGTCGAGCACATAATGTGGACAAATCACAATATGCTAACCAGTTATCAGAAAATCTGAAAGGTGATTCTCTGACTAGTTTAAGTTTGGTTGAAGAGGCTGACAAAGATAACTATGATGTTATTAGGGCAGCCTTATTAAAGAAGTATCAGTTGTCTGAAGAGGGTTATCGGAAGTTGTTTAAGACAATGGTGCCTGAGGCAGGTGTAGAATTCTCAGAATTCATTGCAAGGACACGACTTACATTTGATCGTTGGATTGAGCTATCCAAAACAGAAAAGACTTATGAAGCCCTTATGGACTTGATACTCAGAGACAAGATTATGTCAAGTATAAATAAACCTTTCCTCGAATTCTTACATGAGCGTAAACCTAAGTCTCTAAAAGAAATGGAACAGTATTGTACCCAATACGTCACTGCACATCCGGACGTAGCTATTAGCAATAGTAAGGTTAAAGAAGGTATGCCAGTTGCTTCTGCAACACCATACAACCCTAATCACTCTCACAAATTCCAAGGACCTCAAAATAAGTTTAATAAAAAAGGTAACTATTACAGTTATCAGAACCAAGGTAACCAATCATTTCAGGGTTCTTCTTCGAATACCTGGAGAAGAGCTGACAGCCCTCGATTCAGGGGTGGTCATAATTACAGGAACTTTCGCAAAGGAAGTCATTCTAGAAACTATCCAAGTTTTCCTTCATGGAGACAACAGGATCATAATTACCGAGATACTCATTATAATGAATATGATGATAGTAACCAAAGGAGCTATGATTCAAACCCGAGTAGAGGTTATAATAGTGGAAACAATGATAAGTACAGAGGCAATAATAACAGAGGTAGAGCACAATTCAAAAAACATAAAGCTCATTACCAGGCGAACTCTGCACAGCAAGAGTCCCACGAAGCCTATAAACAAAATAAAGATAATGATGACTCTAATAATATGGCATGTGCCGCTTTTGATTTTGGGAGAGCATCTCAGTGCCCCCAATGCAAAACATTATTTGAGCCAACCACAGTGTCTACTTTAAGCTGTGGCCATCCTCTTCCCGCTCTTCCTGCGTCAATCGCGCATGATGGGAGAGGTTCTCTTGTCTTACACAAAGGTTTAGTAAATGACAATCCAGTCTCAGTACTTTTTGATTCTGGATGCACAACTATTGGGGTTAGGCAGTCACTCATAGATCCTTCTCATTCTACAGGCAAAGTAGTCAAATGCGTAACATTTGGCGGCACCATAGAGAAATACTCTACCGCTATCATTAGGATTGCTACTCCTTTCTTCACAGGAGATGTACACGCATGTCTTTTGCCGGATCCGATCGCTGATCTTATCATCGGTCGCATTCACGGAGTCCAAGAATGCACTCCGGAGCAAATTTCCGTTTGGGAAAATCAAAATATGCAATCTGCTAATGCAGTAGTCACTAGAGCTCAAGCTCTCAATATGCCTGAAACTTCATCTGTTGAAGATAATGAAGTGCATAACCAAGATGATCCCTTGGTAATTTCTCGTGACTCGTTTATAAAACAACAAGAAGAAGATCCGACTCTTAAGAAATTCTTCACTCTTGTAACAAAAGGTGATCCGAATAAAGATTCAAATTGTAAATCTTGGATTACAATGAAGAATGGCGTACTTGTACGTATGGTGCAAGACTCCACTAAGTCAAGTCATTCTCAGATTCTTGTACCCAAGAATTTGAGAGTTAAGATCTTACAACATGCACACGACTCTCAGTGTGCTGGTCACATGGGTTTTTCCCGTACTAAGTCAAGAGTTCTTGCGGCTTTCTTTTGGCCTTTTGTGAACAAGGACATACGGATCTATTGTCGATCCTGTAAAGTATGTCAAGAAGTCAAATCCAAAGGTCCTCGTCATGCTGCGCCTATTCAGGCTGCAGATATTCCTATTCGTCCATTCCAGAAAATGGCGATAGACATCATTGGTCCATTCAAGATCAAATCTGCTAGAGGACATCAGTTTATCTTAACGTGTGTAGACATGTGCACACGTTGGCCAGAGGCTATCCCTCTAAAGAGCATTACTACCGCTGACATTGCAGATGCTCTTTGGCTTATATTTTCTCGGCTGGGATTCCCCGGAGAAATATTATCAGATCATGGCACCCAACTGATATCGGATACCATGTCTCAAGTAATGTCTACTCTACAGATAGAGAGATCTTTGAGTAGCATCTATCATCCTATGTCCAATGGGATGGTCGAGCGACTAAATAGAACACTTAAGAACTTATTAGGGAAGATAACTGAGGATCATCCTCAGGATTGGGATAGGGTTTTACCCGCGGCCCTCTTCGCGTACAGAGAGGTCCCCAATGAACATACAGGGTTTTCGCCCTTTGAACTTGTCTTTGGCGCGCGACCGCGCGGCCCAATGTCTTTGCTGCATGATCTTATAACAGCTGACAATATTGACGATGACACAAAATCTTCTTACGAGTATGTCATCGCGCTGAGACAAAAGATTATCGAAGCATGCAAATTGGCAACGTCCTCTTCTGAGTTTGCTAAGCAGAAGGCAAGACAATTTGCTAATAAGAAGAGAACTTTACGACAACTTTGTCCTGGTGACAAAGCATTTGTTTTGCTACCTTGTCGTGAAAATAGACTCCTTATTAGTTGGAAAGGTCCGTACGATATAATATCGAAAATTTCAGATGTTGACTACATCGTCGATATTAACGGGAAGCATAAAACCTTCCACATCAATATGCTTACGGAGTTCCATGAACGTCCTGACTATCTACAGCCTATTTTCCAGGCAACGGACGATTCTCATGTCAAACATGGTCATTACTCATCACTGTCTGTAATACAGGATGAGGAAACAAGTTTTTCAGATGTTAATCTCCCGCTTCCAATGATCCCACTTCATTCTAGTGAATCATGGAAAGACGTTACTGTTTCTCCTGATTTGTCTCTAGGAGAACGGCGACAAGTTTCGTCTATGTTACAAACATTTCAGGATGTCCTCACTGACATCCCTGGACAAACTCATGTCATTGAGCATGACATTGTTCTAACTGAACATACTCCAATTAGGGTTAGGCCTTATCCTATCCCTATACATTTCCAAACACAGGTTGAAAAGGAGTTGGATGAAATGATAGATTTACAAATAATCGAACCATCCACTTCTGCATATTCTTCGCCGATGGTTATTGTTCGAAAAAAAGACAATAACATACGTCTTTGCGTTGACTATCGCAAATTGAATCAAGTTACAAAGTTCGATGCTGAACCTATGCCTTTACTAGAAGAGTTACTTACTCGTCTTTCTAAATCGCATTTTTTCACTTAACTTGATTTGTCTAAAGGATATTGGCAAGTTCCATTATCCGAACGCGCCAAACCTCTTACCGCTTTCTCTACTCCCAGAGGCCTTTTCCAATGGAATTTTATGCCTTTCGGCCTTATGAACGCACCAGCTACATTTGTACGCATGATGCGTCGAATCCTATCGTATCGGTCAGATGTCATTGCTTATCTAGACGACATCTGTCTTTTCAGCGATACTTGGGAAGATCACTATTCAGGATTAGTTGAATTATTATCAACTCTGCGTGAGTATAACCTGACAGCAAAACCATCTAAAGCTTGTATTGGCTTTAGCGAAATTGCTTTCTTAGGCCATCGAGTAGGTCACGGTTTCTTGAAGACAGAAGACCATAATATCACTAAGATACTTAACATCTCTATCCCTAGGACTAAAAAGCAAGTGCGAAGTCTTTTAGGTCTCATACAATTTTATGGACGTTTCATTCCGAATCTGTCCTCTATCATGGCACCTCTCTCTACACTATTAAAGAAAGGGTCGCCTAACATGGTTCACTGGTCTCATGAATGCCAATCTTCACTAGAGAAGATCAAAACTATGTTTTCATCACCACCTATTTTAGTGTTACCTACAACAGATAAGACATTTGTTCTTCGTAGTGACGCTTCATCCACTGGGATTGGAGCGGCACTAATGCAAGAGTACTCTGGAACTCTGCATCCTGTAATGTACATATCCAGAAAACTTAATGCTGCAGAAAGGAATTACTCGGTTTTAGACCGTGAATTATTGGCAATGGTTTGGTCAATTCTCAAACTCCAAAGATTCCTTCTGGGCGCGCATTTCGTAGTAGAAACTGACCAAAAAGCTCTTACGGCTATCCAAAGTAAAAACTTGAAGAGCTCGAGATCAACTCGATACGCAATCGCTCTTCAACCTTTTCATTTTTCGGTACGAGCTATCCGTGGTTCAGAAAATGTGATGGCGGACATTCTGTCCAGATGCCCACATGATGCCACTTAACTGTTAAATATTGGATCTTTTTAATATGTATAACTTTACAACAGTTATTTTTTGTTTCTTTACTAAGATACACATTTGTAATTTAATAATAGAATGATGGTATCGCTACTTAGCGGTTTATTGATGTTAATTCACCGCTGTTCTTTGATGATTGTTTCTTCATAAATCATAAATTTAAGATTGTAGTGTGAATTTTTGGTATGCATTGTATAATTACCAGAATTGTATTATACGTACATCACACCTTCCTGGAAACATTTATTCGTAGGGAAACAATTTCTCTCAGATTTTGAGATATATATTCTCACCAGTCATATTAGGAATTATAGTTATTCCTGATATTTTCATCTGCGCAGTATTCTTGCGTTGTGAGCCTATTCTACGGTGCTCCTAGATGTATTTAAAAAAAAAAAAATTTTTTTTTTTTTTCCCGGGAGGTGTGGTAAGACTGTAAAGGGCAATTTTTACTATCTTAAAATATAATACATTTATATTCTTATTATGTTCGCAAATATTTTGTAAGCAAAGTATTTCCTTTTTAAGTGCTTAATGAGAAGTCATTTTTGGGTTGCTTCCCTTGAAAATAGTTCTGTCATCTTCGATCGGACTCCGCAGACGACTCTAGGCCTACTGCGATTTATTCTGTGGCTGGGTAGGAATAGATTGTTCTTGCTTCAGTATATCTATGGCCTGAATTTATACGTAGTGTTTGTATGAGTAGGACGAGTCTGTCTTATATATGGATATCTTTGCATTTCTAAGTCGAACTAATTTGGTTGTCGCTAGAAAAGGTCAAAGGCTATGCAGCGGAAGTATCGCTAGCAAAGGGTGTGATCCATGGCTGTCATCCTGTGAGGATGCCGAGTTTTGTTGTAGCAGGCTTTTTGCCGAAATAGTGATCTATCTATGGATGGGGAAAAGTGATAATCATTTAGACATGTTGTATGTACTTTACCCCAGTGTTTATTCTCTTTTGCCAAGGAATGGCAAAGTTATATTTCGCATAAAAAGGTAAAACCACAATTTATTATGAACTTGGGCTTCGCCATCGTTGTTGATAAGCAGATGCACAGTGGTACTTTTAAAAAGAATATCCATTCAAAGGAAGAAGACATTCCTATGTATCAGCACTGGATTGTATGATATTATTCAATTACCTCTATGAGAGAACCTATGAAGAAATGAGGACATTTAATGAATGACTAATTTTGGTCTATATTCTATAGTGAGTGAAGCTCACGAGAGAGAGAACAGCCATGTTGAAATTCATATACTTTGTATTTATCGAGTGAGAAAAAGGGATGCCTGTACTATCGCTCGATGAACCAAGAGATCACTGCTACATGTGAGAACCCATGTCTGGGATTCCTATATTATGAAATATATATATATTGAACTTTACGTGAAGGAATATTCGCTAGACGAGGTTAGGTCTAGGAGCCTTCCTATGTATTGGTTATGGTCTGACGTGCCCAGTCAGTAAAGCCAGATGATTTACATGATGGAACGCTGAATGCTTATTTACGAATGCTCCATTATGATATTTGCCAAGCATGAATGCTAACTTAAGATGATATTCCTGTGATCAACATTATGCTGTCTATGTCGACATTTGTTCCTGTAACCATACACGTACTGTCCAAGTGTGCGTCCCATTAAATGTTATAAAAAGACCACCGTAGTTCCAGTACTTCTTGAATTCGAACAGTGTGAGTATGAGTGATGTACTACCAACCTGTCAACTCTATCGAATCATTCTACCATTCGCGTACTGACATTCAGATACACACTCATTGTTTACACACACATTCTTGTCGGAGCCTCATCACGTTCCAGGACAAGATGACCTGTATGACCAAAACTGTGCTGGGTTTGATGAGTTGACAATCGTTACACTTTACTACACCAGTCCCAACATCTACATTTATCCACTGGTGGACATTCACATCATTTAGCAAATAAAGCATGATTCAACAACTAGTAGCCAGTATGAGTTAACAACTACACACAAAGAAAGAGTTTAACAGTCGTCCATGAGGCAATCTATGAGGTCGTCCATGAGACAATCTATGAGGTCGTCCATGAGGCAATCTATGAGGTCATCCATGAGGCAATCTAAGAGGAGGTCGTCCATGAAGCAATCTAAGAGGTGGTCGTCCATGAGGCAATCTAAGAGGAGATCGTCCATGATGCAATCTAAGAGGAGGTCGTCCATGTGGCAATCTAAGAGGAGGTCGTCCATGAGGCAATCTATGAGGTCGTCCATGAGACAATCTGTGAGGAGGTCGTCCATGAGACAATCTAAGAGGAGGTCGACCATGAGGCAATCTATGAGGTCGTCCATGAGACAATCTAAGAGGAGGTCGTCCATGAGGCAGTCTATGAGGTCGTCCATGAGACAATCTATGAGGAAGTCGTCCATAAGGCAATCTATGAGGTCGTCCATGAGACAATCTAAGAGGAGGTCGTCCATAAGGCAATCTATGAGGTCGTCCATGAGACAATCTAAGAGGAGGTCGTCCATGAGGCAATCTATGAGGTCGTCCATGAGACAATCTATGAGGAAGTCGTCCATAAGGCAATCTATGAGGTCGTCCATGAGACAATCTAAGAGGAGGTCGTCCATGAGGCAATCTATGAGGTCGTCCATGAGACAATCTAAGAGGAGGTCGTCCATGAGGCAATCTATGAGGTCGTCCATGAGACAATCTAAGAGGAGGTCGACCATGAGGCAATCTATGAGGTCGTCCATGAGACAATCTAAGAGGAGGTCGTCCATGAGACAATCTAAGAGGAGGTCGACCATGAGGCAATCTTATTATGTAAAACAAATAGGCACAGAAACTATTGCTACAAGAACATGTGACAGCTTGTTGCCGGCTCCCTGCAAGGGCACTACCTATTTTCGTGGATTCCGTAAGCAGCGCAATAGATGATGATGATGATGATGATGATGATGATGATGATGATGATGATGATGATGATGATGATGATGATGATGATGATGATGATGATGATGATGATGATGATGATGATGATGATGATGATGATGATGATGATGATGATGATGATGATGATGATAATGATAATGATGATGATGATGATGATAACCTTCAAGTTAGTAAAAGTAACATGACTTTGACCATTTCAGTTTTCATCAGCCAACGCTGTCATCCTCATAAATATTGATGCTTCAAAACGTTTAAAATCGAAATCGTCTTCATTGTAATAATTAATTTCATTGTTAAAATTGGTATTCTGCCATAATTATTGTTACATTTACTGTTGATCATCATCATCGTGACGAACATCAACATTATTGAAACAACGTAAAGTTTTGGTTAAAGCGATGTAGTTTCCGAATGGTTGTCTTCCATCAGATGAACATGGTCTGTGGTGATGCCGTTTTAAGGTCCCATGCCAACATGATTTATATGGCGGGTCTCTTAATTGGCTCCATAGCATTTGGTATCTTTGCTGATGCGTAAGTGGTTGTTGTCTTTTTTTTTTTTTTTTCGTTTTATTTGACATTTGTTGTGGAATGAAAACTTTGACTAAAAAATATACATCAGGTTTACAAATGGAACGGTGGATGGGCGGATGGATGTTTAAGTGAATTGGTGGATTGATTGATCTAGGTGGAAATACAGATATATTGATGGATTACTGAATAAATAGATTATTCGATGGTTTAATAATGGATGGATGATTGATATACATTTGACTGGTTTGTTAAATTTTGTATTCCCTAATTGATTGAACGATTGGTAGTTTAGACAGAGAGACACTCAGGAAGACAGATAGACAGGCAGGTAGGTAGATTAGCTAGGTAGGTAGACATACCGACAGACGGACAGAGAGAGAGACAGATAGACAGACGAGCGGATGAACAAACGAACGAACAGACAGACAGACAACAAAGACTCACACACACAAAACTAAGCACATATTAATGAAAAGAAAAAATTCACATTTGCAGTTGCAAAATTAAGCAAACAAACACAGGATAATAAAGATCAAGAAATTGTTAACTCATGAAGTAAATAGAGATAAATAACATGCCTATTTCCTTTTTTTTTTTTAAACAGGAAAGGAAGAAAGATGGCCATTATCCTGGCAGTTGCACTGCATTTTCTGACGTCTGTGCTCGTCATCTTTTCTCCGGATTTTGTCGTGTTTGTAATCTTCCGGTTTTTAACGGGCATCAGTAACATGGGATTATTTTTGTGTTCTTTTGTCCTAGGTAATTCTTTACAGGAATGTTCTTTTTTTTTCCTTGGTAAGTTCTTTAAAGGACCGTTCTTTTGTCTTAGGGACGTCCTTTTCAAGAAAAGGGACAATTAATAAATCAAGGAATGGAAGAACAAAACATATTAAGGACAAGGATAAGTTTGTCTTAGAAGGAGAATACGTGTACTAAAACATATATAAGCAGTACGTAAACGAATATATGTACAGACTTGTAAGATAATGTACAGAAGTGGACATTATGTTTTGATAGCTCCAGCAAGGTCTTTTGTATGTGGACATGTGCCTTAATATATCCAATGAATGTTGTGTCTAAGTTGAACCGGGCTTGTCTCATCAAAACGAGGCAACACTCTAAATTTAAAAGAAATAAACACAATAGTAAATTGCAGTCAAGTACTATTCCGTGGATAAAAATCAGTTCATTGGCGTAACATTCAAATGTTGTGCCTGGGGCTAGATATTTTACGGCTGCCCCAAGTCATCTCTGTCCGAATACCATCATCAATCAGGAACTGCTTATACGGTGCAGTCAAAAAGATATGCACACCATCATTGCGCGAAGACGCTGGAACTGGGTTGGCCATGTCCTCAGAAGAGACCTCGACTCCACCACAAGAACTGCTGTGCTATGGACCCCAGAAGGAAGGCGAAAGAGAGACAGAACAAAGAATACCTAGCGGGGAACTGTGGACGCCGAGATGCAAAACAGAAACCAGAGTTGGACACTGCACGAAGGGTGGCCACCTACCGAGCAAAGTGGAAACAGTTTTTTGCTGCCCTACAAGACGCCACTAGTCGTGATGGCCACTGACTGCTGTGACAGCCAGGGGCTAAGGATCAATGAAAAAGTCAACTCTGTATAATTTTTCATTATTGTCGAAAGTATATAAGTTTTATAGGAGATATAAATAATCCACCTCCATGCCTTTGCATAGTAACGGTAAAGAAAGGTAAAGGATCCCGTTACACGCCCATTGAGGCATGTTGGAAACATGGTGTTAGGCCCATAATTTCTTGACCATTGGCACACTATGGGTGGTGTGGTCATTATCACGCCGGCCGCCTTAACCATCCCAGAGTCATTCTGGTACCCAATTCATGAGGCTGGGTCGCTCCTGCAGCTGTTTGCGGTTTAAAAAAATTCCCATCTCAACTGGGAATCGAACTATGGAGCACTGAGCTTGGAAGCCAGTGACCTTGGCATAGTGCCCTGTGTAATCACAAGAGCCTGGCAACGGATTAGGTGTTATCAGATCAATGACCTTTAGCCCCTCACGAGCATAAACCTTCAACAAACACATGCCAAGTCTTCCTGTCTCGTGCCATCAGCTCAAGTTATTTCCATGTGTTCCGGGTCATTCTCACTTCTGTCTCCAGTTCTCTTCTCCATGTGTTTTTGCTCTACCTCTGCCTCTCTTACCCTAGAGGTTCCATAATAGGGACTGCCTTGTAATGCTATCATCAGTGTTTATCCTAAATATCGCCATCGTCTTTTCTCTTGTTCGGCTGGCACTTGTCTGCTTCTTGTCATCAGTGTTTATCCTAAATATCGCCTGCGTCATCTTCTTATCTGTTGTTCCGCTGGCACTTGTCTGCTTCTTGTCATTAGTTCCACATTGATGACGTTGTCTCACCATTATGTGTTACACTTGCCTTATGTTCCTTTTGCGGGCGAAGAGGTCTCATCGACATTGCTATTTCTGCCATTTTTGTTTAACGAAAAAATTGTTTTATTATTTTATTTTTCAAACAGCCACCTTATACGACTGATACGCATTAAATGCCCCTGCAGTGCGTACTCCCTAGTTACGCCTCTCAATGACT
>JAMPIV010003196.1:237500-262500 GCA_024509875.1 Oreohelix idahoensis | reverse complement strand
ATACCTTCCATTTGCGGTGTCTACGTCGCTTCCTCGGCATCTCGTGGAAAGATAAAGTGACAAATGTCAATGTGTTGTCACGTACTGGCCTTCAAAGTATGTATACGCTGCTTAGACAGCGCAGACTTCGCTGGCTTGGGCATGTTCGCCGCATGGAAGATGGTCGCATCCCAAAAGATATCTTCTACGGACAATTAGCAGATGGCAAGAGAATAGTTGGGCGACCACAGCTGAGGTTCAAAGATGTGTGCAAGAGAGATATGAGGGCACTGGACATGGATCCAGCAACATGGGAGGATGAAGCTGCCAATCGCACTAAGTGGCGATGCTATTTACGGCGCCACCTCAGATTGGGCGAAGAGAGGCTCACATAACAAGCAGAGGAGGGGAGAAAACGTCGAAAGGAGCACCAGGAAAATAAGCAGCTGAGGGCTGTCACCTCAGGGGCGCATTCCCATAGTCAGTTATGACTGAAGGGGCTATTATTAATTAATGCTTGAAAAGCTTTAGCGTAGAAAGATATGTCAGTACTCCTGAACCATCGTAGGACAGCCTGCTTCACTTCGTCATCAGTGCTAAAATGCTGACCTCCCAGGAACTCTTTCAGGGGTCCAAACAGGTGGAAGTCGCTCGGAGCGAGGTCTGGGCTGTAAGGGGGATGTGGCAAGACCTCCCACCTGAGTTGCTGTAATTTGCACGTGGTTCGGTGAGCGGTATGTGGTCGTGCGTTATCCTATAGAAACAGGACGCTTTTTCTTATCAAACCAGGCCGTTTTTTCCGCAGATGGTTATGCACATCACTTAGAATGCGACAGTACTCTTCACTGTTGATAGTGGCACCACGGGGTAGAAAATCCACGTAATTAATGCCACATTTATCCCAGAAAACACTCGCCATCACTTTCCCAGCAGACGCAATTTTCCTAAATTTTTTTGGTGGTGGTGAGTCCGTATGCTTCCACTTCATGGATGCTCGTTTTGATTCCGAAGTGAAATGATGCACTCAGGTTTCATCACACGTAATGAAGCGATTCAGAAAATTCTGGCCTTCCCTGCCAAAACGATCTTTTAACTCAGTGCAGACTTGAACTCTTCTCTGCCGGTCAAAAGCGGAAAGCTGCCTTGGCACCCAAAGTGCACTAACTTTCCGAAAATGCAAATTTTCGTGAATGATAGTCCGCACCGTCCCCACAGAAAGATTTGTCTCTTGTGCAATTTCACGACAGGTTATGAGTCGATTTTCCAGGATCAGGTGTTCCACACCCTGGATGTTCACACGAATGACTGCTGTGGGCTGAGAGCCGCCACGGCCGGGATTGTCGTTCACGGATGTACGGCCTTCTTTAAAACGTTTACACCATTCAAATGTCTTACTTCGACTGAGTGTCTCATCCCCGTACTGTGCTTGCACTCTTCTGTACTGTCAGTAGTACCACCACGCTAGCACTCCTTCCTGTACTTCCAGAACAAAAAATCCCGGTTTGACTTGAACGTCCTAATATCATCAACATCATCATATTCCCTTTTCGTTCCCTATGAAGTATGGAGCCAGCATTACAGCAGGCACCCCTTGTAGGAAGCGTGTACCAAAGTAATTATTTGCTCCTGCAACAGTAGGTTATGTATCTATTTGTTTAACATGTTGAGATTGCCAGCTGTCGTGAAACGAGAGTGTAAACCTACTACTTTGTTAAATCTCTATGTCGAGATACAAATTTGCTTCAACCAATCAACGAGCAACGTTCACCAGTCTCTGAGACAGAATAAAATTAAACTTAAGCTCTGTTTTTTTCGGATGTGGGTCGCGGCCATCTTGTTCACGCAATATGGCGGAAAAAAACAGAAAAAAATTAGGCTGTACGAGGCATGGGACCAAACTGCAGACAACCAATCAGCTTGCCCCACCAGGAACCAACCAAACGCTTTCACCTGTCTATATAATCGGGCGAAATTTTATGCTAAAACACGCAACACCGACACCAAGCCAGATACCGACCGACTGAAGAGGAGAAGCTGTCAACCTTGATTTATTGCTTACCTGAGTCCATTACATTCCATTTTTCAACATTCACCCTTCAGCACAAGAGTACAGAACATTCACAGCCGTAACTAATTTGTGATACCAGTAGTTCTCTCAGACACTGGGACTTCACCATTTTCTGCAGAAATTCTATTTCTGTAATTGTCAGTACTATATTGATCCTAGAGCCAATAAAAACCTCACGCCACACCAGCCCTTTGCATAGCATCATATGTGACCTCTTGCGATATACCTGAGGGTGTAGTAGTACTATTCTATCTTTGTTCCCTCAGAGACACCCGGGAGCCTCACGTGATAGACAGGTGTACATACAGGTAGATTAAAAGGAATATATATACTGTTCTAAAAAAGAAACGCAACTTTTTTGATGTTTTTTTTTTATAAAAGATATTCGCTGATTGGACATCAGTCAACCTATCGACTGTGTCCACCTGGTCATTAACTTCTCGTGGTTACCTGAATTGTACTCAAAGATGTGTGCAAGAGAGATATGAGGGCACTGGACATGGATCCAGCAACATGGGAGGATGAAGCTGCCGATCGCACTAAGTGGCGATGCTATTTACGGCGCCACCTCAGATTGGGCGAAGAGAGGCTCACACAAGAAGCAGAGGTGAGGAGAAAACGTCGAAAGGAGCACCAGGAAAATAAGCAGCTGAGGGCTGTCACCTCAGGGGCGCATTCCCATAGTCAGTTATGACTGAAGGGGCTATTATTATTACTCACCTCTTGATTCGTGAGGTCATGAAAGAGGTCAAGGTCAAAACAACATTTTTGACAATAACTCGTGACAGGTTCATGAGAATCCCGTGAAACTTACTGAACACAAAACTCTCTGACCATATTATTGAATGCCTATAAAAGATTGACGCTCCTCGAATAAATTCAGTTGAAAATTCATTGCGCAAGTATGGCTCATCTCACTACAGAACAACGACTCATCATCATTGGACGTTTACAGACTGGACAGTCACAAAGTGTAGTGGCCAGACAATTGTATGTGGTTAGAAGCACCATTAGTCGCCTTTGGAGGCGATTTCAAGAAATTGGCTAAGTGGCAGACCGGCCGTGCAGTGGAAGACCCAGAGTCACAACTTCTGCCGAATACCGCTTCAAACGGCTGCGTCACCCCAGGAATCGACTTGCATCTGCGTCCTCCACAGTCCAGTCAATTTTTTTTTTTTTTTTTTTTTTAATGTGTTTGCTACTTCATTTTGTAGCACGCCCCTTTCAACCATCTACCATGTACATGGATTTGTTGGTTATATCAGGACGTGTTTCTTTTATTGTAATATGTTTTTGTTTG
Organism: Oreohelix idahoensis; assembly: GCA_024509875.1. Taxonomy (NCBI): domain Eukaryota; kingdom Metazoa; phylum Mollusca; class Gastropoda; order Stylommatophora; family Oreohelicidae; genus Oreohelix; species Oreohelix idahoensis. The sequence goes on along the minus strand of JAMPIV010003196.1, from coordinate 259,153 downwards.
TATTTGTTTTATATTATATTATCTCTAGTCGGTATTTTTCCTTTGTAGTTCTAGTTCAACATGGTTTTTAAAAAAAATTCCAATATATGCTATTTTCTAAGTTAGTATGTTTTTGATTTTTACTGGATGGTTTATTTGGTTAATCTGTATGTTTCTGGGGCGAGTCTTTTACCAGTTTGGACTACTGGTTCAATTCCTTATTTGATTTTTATATGTTAGCTTTAGTTTTTGTAATAAAGTTTTTTATTAACTTTTGCATTTCTGAAGGGCTCTTTGTGCCTATGAGATTTTCTACACTCATTTCTACCTTGTGGTTACTACAGTATGTCTTAATGTTTTGCCTCTGTTGGTCATATTTTTTGCAGTCCACTAGAAAGTGCCTAATTGTGTTTGGTTCTTGACACTCTTCACATGTGGGTTCCTCTATCATGAAATATCCAGTTCCCAGCTTGAGTCTCAGCAATTTTTTATTAATTGGTATTTTTAATTCATCTTTTATTTGACATTTTTTGCTTGGTTTTTTAAGGATTTTATATGAGTGTCTTGCTTTTTTTACTTAGGTCCCATGCTGTTATCCATTCTTTAGTTATTTTTTGAGCAATTAAGCTCTTAATTTCAAACTTCCCTAAGCCTACTTCAATTTGGTTATGGCTAGTTCTCCCCCCTTTGGCTTCTTTGTCTGCTAGCTCATTTCCTGCTATCCCCACATGTGATGGTATCCATGTTAGTGTTGCACTGCATCCTATATTTTGTAGATATGTATTAACCTGTAGTATTTCCTCTATAATGTCTGGCCTGCTGCCTTCTGTTCTGTTTCTGATTGCTAGTACTGATGATAGGGAATCTGTGAGAATGGTTACTTTTTTTGGTGGATTTTCTGCAGCTATTTCTAAAGCTTTTAGGATTGCCACTAATTCTGCTGTAAAGATAGATGTATTACTTGTTACTTTGTATCTTTTATAAATTTTTAATTTTGGTATTGTTATTCCTGCTCCTAATTGTCCTTCTTCATCTTTGGACCCATCTGTATATATAGTTAGGCTATTATTTGTATACCGTTCTATGTACTCTAGTGTTTTACTTTTTGCTGAGATTATGTCGTTAGATTTATTTATGATCTTTGATAAGTGGGAGTCAGTTTCTGGCACTTTTAATTCCCATGGTGGGATCTTTGCTTTATACAGAGCACTACTGTTTATCGCATTAAACAGGTCTGGGTATTGATCCACTTCATCCATTGTTTTCCACCCTGACGGGTATCTATTATGGTTTAATGGAATGTGGCCTATGTACTGGTTACCCCTATCAAAGGTTTTATGTGCCGGGTGAGTTGGATCTTTTGCCACTCTTGCCCAGTAGCTGAATCTCAGTTCTTTTCTCCTTAGCTCCAGGGGTATAATGCCTAGCGCTACTTCTAGTGCTTCTGCTGATGTTCCCTTTGAGGCACCTGTCCAGTCAATGTCAGCAGCTCGTCGAATTTCAGATCAAACGGTCAGGAACCGGCTGCACACTTTGGTCTTTGGGCTAGAAGACCCTACAGAGGTCCTGTTCTTACGGACCGGCATCGCCAGAACCGACTGCAGTGGGCGAACCAGCATCATCAATGGACCGTTGGGAATGACTGGAGACGGGTTTGGTTTAGTGATGAATCATTTTTTGTGCTCCAGCGACACGATAGACGGAGAAGAGTTTACCGCAGAGTCCATGAGCGCTACGCCCAGAACAGCGTTGATGAGGCTTCTCCACATGGTGGTGGAGGTGTACTGATGTGGGGGGCGATCAACTTCATGGGAAGAAGTGGCCTGGTGCAAATTGAAAGACGCCTGAATGCCCAACGATACGTCGCTGAAATTCCTCGTCCTCACGTCCTTCCACTTCTGGCTGCACGAGGGTCAATTTTTCAGCAGGATAATGTTCGACCTCATGTGGCACAACTCACCACCCAGTTCCTCGCTGACAACAACGTCCAGACCATTCCGTGGCCAGCCATGTCATCAGACATGAACCCGATAGAACATTTATGGGATGAACTCGACAGATGACTCCGCCAGCGAGACGTGGCTCCAGCCAATCTCCGACAGTTGTCTCTTGCACTGCGGGAAGAGTGGGCAGCCATCCCACAACAACAGATCCAACGGCTAATCGGATCCATGTCAAGGCGATGTCGTTCTCTGATAGAGGCCAGAGGAGGGCATACACCTTACTGAAACGGAGGCCTCAATCGCAAAGAATAAAAGTCCAAACCAAATTTAATGAACATCATTTCATTGTTAAAGTCTGAAAGTTTCTTCATGCCAAGATTGAAACATTAATTCCGTAAAATAAAATTTTGGTACAAGTTTGTACTTAAATTTGGTGCTTTCCATTCCTATATACTATTTTCTGCAATAATAGTGTACGGTACTGTGATTCTATTTATAATTTTTACAACAGAACTGATAAATAGCACTGGTGACGGGAGATTACGTAAAGACGTGCTCACCTACGCCAGTGACATGGCACTTGAGAGGATAATGTCGTTTCATTTTCTTTTTCTACTTTTGTGTGTGTTCAATACACTAAAATTTGTTGTTGTTGTTGTTGTTGTTAAAGTATGGCTGCTGAGTTGCTCACTCTTTTGCAGTCAATACCAAGTTGAAGACTCCTTGGTATTATCTACACTGTAGATCTAGGCTTTTCCTGTGGATTTTCTGCCATTCAGAAACGCGTTCAGTTGAAGTCATGAGCTCTAGTTTCTCCAACTTGGCTAGTATATAAAGGATTACCACATCTGATTGCAATCTAGGAGGACTAAGAAGTGTGTAGCATACTGTGCTTTCCACGCCATCCAAGGGGGCTCTCCAACTATGCAGATCTAAATACTGTGCTCTGGTTCTGGGCTATCTCAAAGAATTGTCACCTCCTACATAGGGCTACTTTTCAGCACCTCTGCCTATTATTGGGGTCCATAGTGAGATCCTCCTGCATGGAGCCAACCAGGTACACGCCAGAGTTACATCTGAGGCTCAAGTGACCCCTCAAAGCTTAGTGTTCATTGCTGGGTTCTCAACAAGTTTCACCACTGGTGGAATCCCTGGAAGTATGTGGACGATTTCAAGAGTCATTGAGGTGTAATTAGCTTCACAGATAGAGGTTAACTTCCATATATGTATACTATAGCATTGTACTTGCTGGTGGTCATATAAGGATGTCTCCAGGTATGCCTCCACGCATACACTAGAATATGTTGTTCTTCTTAAATGAGTTATTTAAGTAAGGCTGCTGAGCTCTTCGCAGCCAATGCCAATTTGATTAATATGCATGTGTTATGATGGTGCTGGGTGGTGAAATATAAAATGTGTGTAATTGTTGGGGAACCCGGTGTAACCGTCCCACCTAGGGTTATTTCCTTGTGGGACTTGGCACGGTACCAATTAAGTATTATGTAACCGCGTGGTCCTGTTATTATTTGTGTAAAACGTCCTTTTCCTTTTCTTATTTAATACATGTCTAAGCCTGTTTTGGTAGTACTGGCTTATAGCTCGCCAGAGGTGTTAATTACTTAGACCCTATCTGTGTTTTAGGCACGTTCCCTTCCTCTTACAGGTATTATGCATGGAGAGCATTAGTGGTTGTGATAAGTGAAAAATGACAATGACATCTACGTTATCCAAACATCAATAATTCTTCAACTGCCTGGTCCGTAAAGATGAATTTTATTCAACAGTAAGTTGGTCAAAACAGTGACAACCAATGTACAAAAAATTAGGCCTTTGGTACATCATATAAATCTTGCTTAATCTTCTTGGCAGAATACGTAATCCAAGATGTTTAGCAGAATTCTTCTCCAACCACAACTTTTCCTTTGTCCTGGATAATCATATCCACGCATTTGCTTTCTTTCATCAGTTTTATCTTAATAGCCATCTGGTCTATTTTCAGTTTCAAATCCTCCATTTTTTTATATCTCGTGTTATTATGTCTTCATTTTTATAAATGTATGCTGAAATACAAAACGACAGGCGAATCGTCAATTACTTACTTGCACATTTAGCTGGATAAACCTCATTGTGCAAAATTACACATAGATGAATGATCATCATCTTGTTGAGAACCTCAACTGTGAGTTGGATATACATTGAACGTCCTTCTACGTGGTTCGTTTTTTATAAAACTGCTAGTAACAAATGTCTTGCCGACAACCTTCGTAGTGGCTGAGCTGGCTACGTTTTCATTGGTTGAGGCTTATTCTATTTGATAAATTATGGTCAAACATCACGTTCTCACAGCGTGATTGTAGCTGTCTCTTCTTGCATCCTGCATTTCTATGACGACTGCCTCGTAAATTAGCGTGCATTGTGTCAAAAACTGACCTAGCCGATTTCTACCACTCTGTACCCTACCCTAGTGTCTCGTTTTATTTTTTTATTTTAGTTAAGAATCTTGCTTGTTTATTATAGCGAATGGTAGTTTTATATTTGATTATTATGACTAGACTCTAGCACGAATAAATGCTCAAGTGGTCGATCAAACGGCCACACCGGAAATAGCTTTCTCCTTTCTGTGGTGAATCCTTGGCAAGTGAGCAGAACATGTGGAACTGTTTCGTATGGATGAGTACAGTAACTGTCATTATGCTCATGTGAGGGGTCTTATTACGGGCTTGTTGAATATGTTTACTTAATAGTGGGTAAAAACTAAACCATCTATTAAATGTATCTACACAAAATAAACCTAGAAATGTGCAGACAATAAATTATCTACACAACGTAAATGTGGTGATGTATATATATTTAAATGTCTACATATAAGAAACATAGAGATATATAGATAATAAACTAACTATGCATAACAAACCTTTAAATATCGTTACGCAAAACAAATGTATAATATTTATGTGAGTGGGTCAGAATAGCGCCCGACGCCCTGAAGTTTATATTTGTGCTGTTCCCTTTAACGTCTCGAGAATTTTACATCGACTCGGTTCCGTCAAAGTTCGGAATCCATGTTACCGACTCCATTTATGGTAACGAGAACACTAATGTGGTCTCCCGCGAGTAAACGTCACCAGACAGGAAGTCACATGGCATCTGATTTTTCTCGCCTTGTGTTACCTGCTTATGAGCGTACGGCCTATTGACTTCACTGAATGTCGCTGTAGAAGACATCGAAGAAGGCCACACAGAGTAGGCAGAAATAGCCTGCAAAGATATAGGGACACGTTAACCTATGACCACTGGCTGGGTGTTCGGTTGTTTTTTTGTCCAAAATATATATAAGATCTACTTCCCTGCGTGCTGTCTGCGAAAACCTGCTGACGACGCCAATTGTGACAGGGTGGGTGAAGATGTGGTAATTTTGTTATCCTGTACAACTGAACTTGTGGCCACTTTTCACTCACACCAGACCCGTACACTAATGAAACTCTACTCTTGATGTAAAGGCAGGGGTTGTATTTGTTTATACAGCCCGAGTAATGACATTAAGCAAATTAACGCATTAACAAACAACAAAACACCCAGCCAGCGCTCGTGGGTTAACCGAGTCGATATAAAATTCTAAGGCTCTTGCAGAGGGAAACAACTTACTTACTTACTTAGTCGTTCCTCTTCAACCTTGAGGTGTAGAGGTTTGGAAGAGAGCGCGCCATACTATTCTATCGGCTGTCTTCTTCCTGGCCTGATTCCATTCTAGTCCTCAGTCCTTCAGAGATTCTCTAATTTTGTCCTCCCTGCGAACTTTGGGTTGTCCTGGAGATCTGGATCCCTGGCTCTTAGCTTCACATACCTGCCGTGGAAGCCAATCGTCTCCCATTCTGCAGAAATGGTCAAACCATCTTAGTTGGGAATGTTCTACTTGGGTCTGCGGGGGTTGAGCTTTTAGGCCTTGACGTCTGGTTGCGGACCATGTCTCTTCTTGTTACTTCAACCATCTTTCTCAGATACCTCATTTCTGAGGTTTGGATCTGACTTTTGTAGGTTCCGAGGAAAACTACACAAATATAAACTGCATGGATTCGGGCGCTATTCTGGCCCACTCACACTTAGATAATAAAATATATATTACAATAAACCTAGAGATGTTCAGACAGTGAACTATTTACATATAACAAACTTAGAGATGTTTCATTATCTGATTCAGGCTGGTTGTTACAATGGTCTACTACGGTCTAACACTGAACGTAGGCTCGCTAAGGGGTAGCATCTACATGAACTTTGCTATCAACAGTGGCGTTGAAACCTTGGGCAACCTTGTCACGTTGCTTGCATTGCCTCGCTTTGGCAGAAAAAGATTTCACTGCTGCGCTATGCTTCTGAGCGCCACTGCTTGTTTGTGTTGCATGATTCCAGCTCTGGTTGGGACCTCAAGTAAGGCGTTATCTTATTTTCTTGCTTATTTACTAATAACTGTTTTGTCTGTTTTTATTATTTTATTGCCCTATTTGGTTTCGGATTTTTGGGGGGAAGTTTTTGTTGTATCTGTTTGTATCTGTTTACCATATCGATTGGAGGCCGACCTCTGTGCAACCTACGTTTTGCTGATGATATTGATCTGATAGCTGGATCAGAATCAGAACTTCAAGACCTTACCTCTAGACTGGAGAAAGTAACAAGAACATATGGGATGGAAATTAATATAGAAAAAAGCAAGATATTGGTGAATAGCCATAAGAAACATGTTCCGACCAACATTACGTTAAATGGGCAAACGTTAGAAGAAGTTAACACCTTTAAATATCTCGGGTCCACTATATGTAGTGATGGAAGATCAAGTAAAGAAATCAAGACAAGACTTGAGATGGCCTCAGCTGCCATGACAAGGTTGAATGTGATCTGGAAAAGTAACATCAGTTTTCCTGTGAAGATCAAATTATACAAATCACTTGTATTATCTATTCTCTTGTATGGGTGTGAGGGCTGGACACTCACTGCAGATACGGAGCGAAGGATTCAGGCTTTCGAGCATAAATGTTATAGAAGAATTCTGCGCATTTGCTATAAAGAGCACAAAACAAATGTCTATGTTAGAGAGAAGATAAACACCTATGCAGGCCACCAAGAACCACTTTTGTCAATAGTGAAACGTCGAAAGCTTGCCTGGTTTGGGCATGTAACTCGTCATGACTCTCTTTCGAAAACGATCCTTCAGGGAACAGTCGAAGGTAAACGGAGAAGAGGAAGGCAGAGAAAATCCTGGGCTGATAACATCAAAGAATGGGCAGGACACGGTTTTTCCACACTTGTACGCATTGCTGAGGATAGAGAGCAGTGGAGGACCCTGTCTGCTGATGCTTCCACCATGGTACCCCTACGACCCATGACGGGTTACGGGCTGAGATGATGATGATCTGTTTTTTAAGAACAGAATAATAATAAAAATAATAAAAGCACCTTCAGTCAATACTGACTATGGTAATAAGCCCCTGAGGTGACAGCCCTCAACTGTTTATTTTCCTGGTTTCGACGTTTTCTCCTCTCTTCTGCTTGTTGTGTGAGCTTCTTTTCGCCTAATCTGAGGTGGCGCCGTAAATAGCATCGCCACTTGGTGCGATCGGCAGCTTCATCCTTCTACGTTGCTGGATTTATGTCCAGTGCCCTCATATCTCTCTTGCACACATCTTTGAACCTCAGCTGCAGTCGCCCAATTGTTCTTTTGCCATCTGCTAGTTGTCCGTAGACGATATCTTTCGGGATGCGACCATCTTCCATGTGGCGGACATGGCCATGCAAGCGTAGTCTGCGCTGTCTAAGCAGTGTATACATGCTTTGGTGGCCAGCACGTGACAACACCTCGACATTTGTCACTTTATCTTTCCACGAGAAGCCGGGGATGTGGCGTAGACACCGTAAATGGAAGGTATTGAGCCTTCTTTCTTGCTAAGCATAGGTTGTCCAGGTCTCGCTGCCATATAGGAGTGTTCTGGTGACTCAAGCGTTATATACCGCAGCTTTGGTCTTTGGTGTGAGTTTGGAGTTTCCCCAAACACGCGATTTGAGGCGGGCAAAGGTATCTACAGCTTTGCCAATGCGGCTGTCAATTTCTGTGTCCAGTGAGAGTTTGTCACATACCCTAAGTATGTGAAGTGGTGCACCTGTGACCGCGCTATTTACTGATTATGTGTCCGTTGGTAAGTCGTTAATGATCGGGTCACTTCTGTATAAATACTGTGTGACAGTTTGCAGGTACAGTATTGCTTCTTACTATTTGACAAGTTAGTTTACTAGCCGTCGGTTAGAGATGTTTATTCTTGTAGATGTATAACGGGTTCGTTAGTCTCTCGATAGTTGTTATTGTGTGCTATAGTGGTGTACTACTTAATAGAACTGGAACTTTGAACTCAACTTGACAAAATCTGCATAATTCAGCCGTGTCAAATAACATAGTTTATTTACATAAAACATAATGAACAAATGCAGCTGGTACCAGATCAGTTTGTTTCATTTGAAGGTGGTTTCTATATGTACCTGTATTTTTCCGTCTCTCACTATAAGCCTAGGTTACCTTGACCTTCTCCATAACATTCAGTAAAAGTAGTTGAGCCTTGTAACCGCCTGTTTTGTAACGGCCACCATAAATGTAACGTACTGTTTATGCGTGATGTGAAAGCTGGCAGAGTGAACGTGTCGTTTATCACCTGGACTGTGTAATGTTGCGGTGTCGATGTAGGTCACCAGAAATGTAACGGCCAGGAATGTAACAGCCACCAGAGTGAGGCACTGCCAGGGGTAGTATGGTCACTCACAGTAAAATGCGTACATGTTGTAGATCTGTGATATTGGTATTATGATATGCTGAGTGTGGGTGTAGACGAAAACACGAATGCTTGAGGCTCTTAGTAAAGTCAATAATGCACCCATACACTCAAATGCTGTAGTCAATGATGAATTGAAGACTGCTGGCACATTTCAAACATTTATTTACGAAACTGACAGTAGCATCAACAGGACAGTCAAATCGACGAGATCAAGGACTTCACATAGATAATAAATGACTGTTAAATGTCTGGTAATCAAAGGCTTGCATCATACATCACCTAGGACATACCCAAACATCATCTGTCTAATGTTACAGTTTATAATGTAGCTTCCATACCATTGACTCAGCGCGTCAGGTACTTAATTAGCTCTGTCGTCCAACAAACGAGCTCCTAAATTGCGTAGCAATAATACATAAGGCTGTTATTCAACTGGCATAGCTCGCCAGATATATTTCCTCTTGCTGAAAATATTGGCCGTAATACAGGGCCTCAATATGTAGACAGCTGTGTATCCTTTGTTAGCAGGCACGATCAAACCATGCTAAACATATATATATATCATACATATATATATATATATATATATATATATATATATATATATATATATATATATTCTATAATATATATAGTATATATATAAATATATATATATATATATATATATATATATATATATATATATATATATATATATATATATATATATATATATATATATATACCGCCAACCTGCGGCGTCCACAATAATTTATCATCGTCATTAGGCTTCTGTTCACTTGAAAACACATAGTCTCATTTGGCTAGAACTAGAAGCAAAGAAGAAATTCTGTCTCTCAAGATCTGTGAGCTTCACTCACCGATAGGTAACTTCAAATGTTCTGCAGCCAAAGGCATAGTAATAAGAATGTCATTTACCTTCATACAGAATCTTCCGGATACACCCTTAACAAACAATCACTGGGGAAAACATTGACATTTCAGTCATATCGAAACTTTCCAACCCCCATGATGATATAGAGAAAAATCACAAACGGACCTCATCGTCCGACAGCCCAGATCACAATCTAGATGACGGAAATCACAGTTCGCGCTAAGAACTCTGCGCATGCCTAGACAGCGGAAAAATGAGCATCGTTCAGATAGATCAACGACAACGATTGAAAGAAAGAGAAGATAACCCTTTAAACAACCTGTCATAGAAGTTAATACCCAATTATCCAACTTTGACCAAAAAAGTTTTACAACAAAAGTATTAAATAGATTTACCTATATGACTCCGTCAAAACGACAAAAGTATAAAATAGATTTACCCATTATGACTCAGTCAAAAACGACAGCAACAGACTACCGCACCCCCCGTATAAAAAAAGACCCATTTTTTTAAATACATCAATGAGCAAGATACCACAAGCTCATGACACATGAATAATGTGCCAATGAAAGAATCAACCGGAGAGAATTAAATCATCTCACCAAATAATAGAAAATATCTTCGGGAAGGTACCATCAAAGAAACCTCAGTTGCTGGCGATACTAACAAAAATTACATAACTATCAAACAATTATGCAATACTATAATCATAGCAATGACCAATGACCATCTATCTCAAGAAGTCATATCAATATACAAATTACAATGTTATACCATTAATATATGTAATGGATGGACATGACCAAATTTGTTAAATTCCTTACACATTATCTAACACTAGAAGTATATTATATACAAATAAGTGCTGCGATTTCTTGAAAAAAGTAAGGTATGGCGTCATGGTTCTCACAAGCGCTCCGTACGTGGTACTAGTTTGCACTGAGAACAATATAAATGACATTAATTAGTAACATGCTATAATGCACTATCACTGGCTTCCTAGCGCAGTGGTCTATGGTTCAATCCCCAGATGAGGCGGAAAATTTTTTAGGCCACAAACGGCTCCTGGGTCGACCCAGCCCCAAATGGGTACCAGAGCTACTCTGGGAAGGTTAAGGCGGCCGGCGTGATGCCGACCACATCACCCCTCGTGTGCCGACGGTCAAGATAATATGGACCTAACACCATATTCCCAATATGCCTAAATGGGCGTGTAACGGGTTCCTTTACCTTTTTTATAATGCACTATAGTCATTACAAAATTATTTAAATATTATATGTGGCCATTTTAACATTTTTCCTTTTCTTATTATTTTGGCCTTTATTTTATGTTAACCTTAACCTTCGACATTACACCAAAGATAGTAATAGAGAAAGAAAACAATCAATTTACTAATCTAAGGTGAAACAAATGTATTAATGTATATTATGAACAGACATGAGTCTGGAAATGTATCATGAAATCTGGGACACAAGACTTAAGTGGAATCATGTGGGCATCTAGACAATATGTCCGCCATCACATTATCCGAACCACGGATAGCCCGCACCGTGAAATGAAAAGGTTTAAGAGCAATAGCATATCGAGTAGATCTCGAGCTCTTCAAATCCTTGTTCTGCATAGCTGTAAGAGCTTTTTGGTCGGTTTCCATAATGAAATGCGCGCCTAGAAGGAATCTTTGTAGCTTAAGAATGGCCCAGACCATAGCTAACAATTCACGGTCTAGAACCGGATAGTTCCTTTCTGTCGCATTCAATTTCCTAGAGATATACATCACAGGATGCAGAATTCCTGAATAGTCCTGCATAAGTGCCGCCCCGATCCCAGTGGAAGAGGCATCACTACGAAGGACAAAAGTCTTATCAATCGATGGTAGTCGTAAAATAGGAGGAGATGACAACAAATTCTTAATCTGATTCAATGAAGATTGGCATTCTTGGGACCAGCGCACCATATTAGGAGAACCTTTTTCCAATAAAGTTGAAAGAGGTGCCATAATGGAGGACAGATTCTTAATGAATCTTCCGTAGAATTGTATTAATCCCAAGAGACTACGTACTTGCTTTTTTGTTTTAGGAACGGAGATATTTAATATCTTAGAAATGTTTTGGTCCTCTGTCTTCAATAGACCATGACCAACACGATGACCTAGGAAAGAGATTTCACTAAACCCAACAAAGGCTTTAGAGGGTTTTGCAGTCAAATTATGCTCGCGTAGAGTAGACAGTAACTCATTTAAGGTAGAAGGATACCTTGATAGGGTAAAAAACTCAAATTTTCCTTTCAGAATCAAACAACCACGGGAATAGTGTTAGTATAGACTTAAAATGTTTGTCCACATAATGACCTCATTAATTATGCAAATTAGATATCCAATATGGCCGCCGTAGTGAATAAATTATACACCTTTTTTAAAACATCATAACTATGTTATTTGTACAAGGATCTGACTGAAACTTGGCAAATTGAATCATTATATATAGCGTGAGGTCGTGAACTAAAATGACAGAGATTGACAGAAAGGTTAAATTTTAATGAATTTTCAAAATTTATATTTCTGGAATGTTTGATATTTGTGCCTCATTATATATGCATGATGGTCATAAAACTAAAACTTTGAATTCAATTGTATCCATTTTAGGTCATAATCTGTAAGATTATATGACAACCAACTGTGTTAATTTTCATGTCAATTGAATGTACAGATTTAGAGATATCTTGTTTCAAAGATCACCAATTATGCTTACTTACTTACTTAGTCGTTCCCCTTCTACCGTGAGGTGTAGAGGTTTGGAAGAGAGAGCGCCAGACCATTCCATCAGCTGTCTTCTCCTGGCCTGGTTCCATTCTAGTCCTCGGTCCTTCAAAGATTGTCTAATGTTGTCCTCCCAGCGGACTCTGGGTCGTCCTGGAGGTCTGGATCCTGGCTCTTTGTTTCCCATGCTTGTCGTGGTAGCCGATCTTCTCCCATTCTGCAGACATGGCCAAACCATCTTAGTTGGGATTGTTCTACTTGGGTCTGCAGCGGATGGGATTTTAGGCCTTGACGGATCGTCTGGTTGCGGACCATGTCTCTTCTTGTTACTTCAACCACTTTCCTCAGATACCTCATTTCTGAGGTTTGGATCTGGCTTTTGTGGGTTGTAGTCATTGCCCACGACTCGCATCCATATGTCAAGACTGGGACATAGGTGGAGCGGTATACAGCCATCTTCGTTTTCTTACCAACCTCTTTCTTGCTGAGGAATCCACGATTTATGGCCTGAAAAAGTCTCCCAGCTGCTGCTTTTCGAGTGGCCAACTCTTCTTTGATGCCTCCCTTTCGGTCTATAATAGCTCCGAGATATTTAAAGTGGTCGACCTGCTCCAGGACCTGTTCTCCCAACTTAATCTGATGTTTTCTTTCTTCTCGTGATATCACCATGGATTTTGTTTTAGAGCTGCTTATGACCATCCCTCTCTTCTCCAGCTCTTCCTTCCAGACTTGCAGGTTGGATTGGAGATGTGCCTCTGATTTAGCAATCAGGGCAACATCATCAGCAAATGCCAGCTCCGAAATATAGACCTGTCTCATCTTCCAGTACCCCACTGAATACTTTCTTGTTCTCTCCTTACATGCCTTGATGACATCGTCCATAAGGAGTATGAAGAGGTAAGGTGATAGGATATCACCTTGTCTTACACCAGTGGTGGTCCTGAACTCTTCTGACTTATGGTTTGCTGTCCTCACATAATTTCTGCAAGACTTGTAGAAGCTCTGTATAGCATGAATCAGAGGTGCTGGAATATTCTTCCTTGCCAAACAGTCCCAAAGTTTGCTCCAGGGGACCCTGTCAAACGCCTTTTCCAGATCTATGAAACAAAGATGGATCTCACTCTTATACTCAAGGGCCTTTTCACTCAGCTGTCTGAGTGTGAAGATTAGGTCTTGAGTACTTCGGTTTGCTCGGAATCCGCACTGGACCTCATCCAATTGTGGCTCAGCTAGGCGTCGGAGTCTCTGCTCTAGGATTCTAGAGTAGATTTTACCAGGGACACTGAGAAGGGATATGCCTCTATGGTTTCCACATTGTCGATTGTCACCCTTTTTGAAAATTGGTGTTATGATGGCAATCTCCCAATCCTTTGGTATGGTCTTGTTGCACCATGCTGCCTGTAGGACCTTTAAGAGTAATAGGTCGCCTGATGCTCCCATGTACTTAACCATTTCTGGTGTTATACCATCATGCCCTGCTGCTTTGCCCATCTTGATTTTCTCTAGTGCTGCCCTCAGTTCTTCCATCTTTATGTCATCTTCACCATCATTGGTTTTCTCTTCTGTGCTAGTGGTTATCATTTCTGATGCTTCACATGCTCACCATCCAGGAGTTCTGAGAAATATTCTTTCCATCTTTCCATTACTTCCTTCGGGGCAGTAAGCAATTTGCCTTGCTTGTCCTTTATAAATTTGAGAGGGCATTGTTTTTCCTTCCTCATGTTCTTTAGGGTCTTATAGAACAATTTCTGGTTTTCTTGTGCATCTTTTTCTAGCTTTTCTCCAAATTCTTCCCAGGACTTCTGTTTTGCTGCTAGCACTTTGTTCTTTGCTTCTGTTCTGAGTGTCACATATTCTCTATATTTTTCCATTTGTCCTGTTGTGTTTTTAGCTCCTAAGTATTGTTTCCATGCCATTTTCTTCTCTCTTATTTTCTCTTTGACTTCCTCTGTCCACCAAGGTGTCCTCTTTCTCTGGTTCCCAAGTCGGACTTCACCGCATGCTTCTGCAGCAGCTGTCTTTATGATATCCTTGAATTTATTCCAGAGGGTTTCCAAGTCATCAGGTCGTTCTTCTGTGTTGCTCACTGCTGTAGCAATAAGCCCCTGATATCTGGTCTTAATTTCTGGCTCTCTCAGCTTGTAGGTCCTAATGCTCATTTCTCCTGCTCGTTTACTTGGTTTCTTGCGTGATGTTGGGCAGTTCCTAGGCTGAGCAACTCTTTCAGTTGTTCGTTTGATTGTTAGCAGGTAGTGATCACTTCCAATCTCTGGCCCCCTCCAGACTCTTGCATCTCGGACATATCTGAATGAGCTTCTCCGAACAATGGCATAGTCGATCACTGACTTCTCATTCTTGGTTGGTTCACATCTAGTGTATGCATGTATGCGCTTATGGGGGAACTTTGTGTTTGTAATGATCAGATTCTGCTCACTGCAGAATCTAAGGAGTCGCTTTCCATTGTCATTGAGAGTATCTTCTCCATATCTTCCGATAACTCCACCCCATCTAGCATGGTCATTTCCAACTCTGGCATTAAAATCTCCGAGCATGATAACTTCATCTAGGCAGTCATCCACTGTCCTTTGAAGCAGCTCGAAGAATTCCTCCTTGACCTCTGCTCTCTCATCCTCATTTGGCCCATACACTATGACCAGGTTGACTATGGTTTCTCCTTCTTTTAGTTTTACAACCATAATGCGCTCCGAGACAAAGTTCCATCCCTTGATACTATCTTTTTGATTTTGGGCCACAATGCAACCCACGCCCCCTTTAGCTCTTTCAGATATGGGTACACCACTGTAGAGCAACGTGTTGCCATCGAGATCCATGACTCCTTGTCCTTTTTTCTTCGTTTCCGTTATAGCCAGGATTTCTAGTTTTGCTTTCCTCATCTCTTCCACCAGCTCCTCTTCCTTCCCATTTATACTTCTTGTGTTCCAAGTTCCATAAGTCGTAGTCCGTAGACCGTTCCAGTTCGTCGCCTTTAGAATCAGTCCGGTTTTCTCTCTTGTAGTTCGCGTAATCATGATTTAAAGCAAACAGGTGATTGGCCTGTTGTGCCTTTGCATGGTGGAGGGGCTGCCTCCTTACGGCCTCCATGCAGGCCGCCCTCCTCCTTTTTCATCCGGGCTTGGGACCGGCATAGGCGGAGTTACCAATTATGCTAAAAAGACAATTCCGAGAAAACAAAGAAAAACAGAAACAGAACTCACAAAATGAAGTTTAATGAGCTCCTGTTGAATAAAGGTCTCATTCTACTGCAGCTGTAGTGTCTATGAATCCCCTTTTCAGTGCTTTCCATTGCAATGTCCTTACTTGCTGAATAGATCCTGTGCAGCGTTCTCCTGTATGCTTTCTTTGCCATGGGTTGACTTGTGTTCATGTATACCGAAACATTCTGCAATGCACTGTGACCTTTCCCAATAGAACGCACAAATGCCACCATTCGCACATTTACTTCTTTGTTTGTGAGTAGCTGAAGATGAAACATCAGAAGTATTGAAATTGGCACAGTTTGTGCACTTGATACTGATTTCATGACAAAAGCCATTCCGAGTCTCTTCGACGATCTCACAGGTCAGTGAGTACTGATAACATTTGTCACATCTAAAGTTAGCGCATAAAAACCCAAACAGTAGTTTTACATCCATAAGGATAAACCCATTTCCTCTGTTGTCATTTTTAGCTTGTTCTTCACTTTCTTGGACCTTTATAACCTTTATTTTCTTTGCTGAGGAGCACAGAGGCTTTATAGCTTCACTATCGACAATAGGTGTCTCATTTTCAGGCAACGGTTTGTTGGTGTACACGCCTCCCAGTCTTTGTCTTATTTCCCATTGTGAACAAAAGAAGCTCTGCTAACTACTATTATACAGAATCAGTATAAAACTAGCAATAAATAGAGTTGAGGTTGGTGAAAATGCACAATGCATGTAACAAATGTTGAAATTTACGATCAAAGCTTTCTAGACACACACTTTTGAAAAATTCATAAGAAATCATTGAGTGATTCCCCGTGGAAAAATTATAAATATCTTTTTCCTGTTGCCTCAGTATAATTATAATTTCGCA
Organism: Oreohelix idahoensis; assembly: GCA_024509875.1. Classification (NCBI taxonomy): domain Eukaryota; kingdom Metazoa; phylum Mollusca; class Gastropoda; order Stylommatophora; family Oreohelicidae; genus Oreohelix; species Oreohelix idahoensis. The sequence goes on along the minus strand of JAMPIV010003196.1, from coordinate 242,712 downwards.
GTTTTACAATTACGCACCTTCATGTTGGGTCATTATTCACATGGTAACCAACTATAAACATTGGTTGCTATGCAAATCACTCAAGGGGGTGTGTGTAGAAAAACACTGATTCCTATCAAACCAGAGTATCTCTAAGCTTCTATGAATTATTTTTAGTTCAAGAACATGTTGATGATGATTTAAAGCATGAAAATGAAAATTATTGGATTTTTATATTTTTAAAACATTTTTGGGTATCCTTTTAACTTAAACCCGAATAGTGTTCTTCCCAAGTATCGCTGAAAAGACAGATATCGTCCAAGTATGCGATGACGTCTGTACGATATGAGAGAATTCGACGCATCATGCGTACGAAAGTAGCTGGGGCGTTCATAAGCCCGAAAGGCATAAAATTACATTGATACAAACCCCTAGGTGTTGAAAAAGCCGTGAAAGGTTTGGCGCATTCAGTTAACGGAACTTATGTGAAAACACATGTGTCAATATGATGTTAAAGAACAGACTTAAATCTAATTCTATATCATGAGATCTAGACATGAGAGTTAAGTAGATTCATGTTGAGATCTACCATCACAACGAGATCTATCAAAATTATTATCTCTGTTGAGCCTATTGCTCTTATTTGAACTCCAGTTAACATAGTTATGACTGTTATTTCTCTTCTGAATAAAATATCTATTTGATGGTTTTTGTTGTCCTGGAGAACAATTATTACAATGCTGATAACCTTTATCAAAATTCTTATAGTCACTGGGACCAAAATGTTGAGGACAATTAAATTGCCTCCAGTTCTTTGAGGAAGAACTATTATGTGATGGACGCGTTTGGTAATGTCCACAATCACTATTATTTCTCTTAGTAAAATTGCTTTTATTTTTGCCTGTGTCAATGTGCTTAATAGGTACATCGTACTGACTGAGCTGAGTACGATGGATACTAATAGTTTTGTTTTCTTTTACCAACTTATCAGAAATTTGAAAAGTCGATGCACGGTTTTTCAGAGGAATCTTGTCATGACATTTATCAAAGTCCTCACCGTGATCCAAAAGACTGACACTTAATTTACTTTTGTTGGCCTGACGCCAACTCCCATTAGAGGCAGTATCGTTATTTCGTGGGAAACTATATTTGCCACGAAAAGATTTGTTCACATATTGCTTAGTGTTACTATGAGCATTGAGTGCATGTGACTGGCTCTTTGTATTAGCAACATGTTGACCCTCAGGTTTATGTTTAAATCCATTCACCTTATTAGTAGACAACATCCTGTTGTTCAAAACAATATCTAATAAACCATCTATTCTGTTGCGAAGTTTTGCAATTTTTACTACTGCAACAGCTTTCTCTCTAACAACAGCATTATGAATTCTCTCATTGACTTTAACATGAAGTCTGTTGCAATCTAACCTTAAGTCATCTAACTGTGAAGTTAGAGTCTTCTCTTTAACCATCCTATCTTTAAGATCGTTTCCCAACTTCTCCTTTTGAGGTGCATTTTCCAATTTAAGGTTCTTAATTTCCTGATGGTGGATTTGGATATTCTCTATAGTCTTAGCTCTCTCTTGAACAAGTTCAAGTCTGAGTGCTTCCATAGCACTATGATGAGTAGTCATAAGTTCATCAATTTTCTCATCCTTTTCTTTATTCTCTCTCAACAGTTTTAACTCCAGTTGTAGTGACTGAATCTCAATATCCTTCTTATTCTTAAACACCTTAATCTCCTCCAGAGATTCCATACTCTTCTTTATAGCAGTATTTCGTAAAAAATCCACTTCATTTCTTAACTTCAGAATTATTTCTTCATAAGACTTCTTGTCTTGTCTGGCCTGAGCTTTTAATTTGCAACACATATCTTGCGCACTAGCAAGTTCCAAGTTTGCTTTATGTAAGTCATTCACTACCTTTATTTTGTCCAGCTCCATAGCTGAGACTTTCTCATCCAAGTTCCCATATATTTCAACTTGCATCTGCATTCTCTCTTCAGCTTCTAATTTCTGTTTCTTCATTTCTACAAAATCTGACTTCAACTTCTCATTCTCTAAGTTTAAATTTCGAATCAAACTCTCAAATGCATCATTGTTTTTCAGCAATTCCATCTTCAATTTCTCATTGTCTATTTTGACTTGTTCCAGCTCATTAATAAGAGACTGTTCGTTACATAGATATGTATCTTTAATTGAGCCCATCTCATCTTCCAGCTCCTTTTTCTCCTTCGTAAATAACAATCTTTGCTCGCGCAGTCTCCGATTTTCTTCATATTCCAGTTTTCGTTTTTCCATCTCCAATTTCTGTATTCGCATTCTATCCTCAAATTCTCTCTCTAACCGTTTCTCTTCAGCCTCCTGAGCTTTGTAATATTCGCCCATCACAAATTCTTCTAATTTATCTCCAGTCATACCAAGGGCTTTCCCTTGTGCAATAAAGAAGTCCAGTGTAGACATTCTGTCTAATGAGATCAGTAACCTGAAAAGTTAAATAAATTACCGTATCTCACTTTGAGGGAAGACAAGTCTGTAATACTAGACTTGTATACTCACTTCACTTTATTTCACTCTCTTTGAGAGACAAGTCTTAGTCAAAGACCTTGTATAGTTACCTTGTTTCTCTATAATATTGTCATTATAAGTAACCTTTATCTGAAAAGTGTATGATATTAATACTAATAGTCAATGATCAAGTATATCTATAGACTGTATGACAATAATGTATTACAATAATAAATACAAAGACAAGAATACAAAACAACAACCGAAAACGTTCGCAGAAGTCAAATAATAAATAAAGCTTAACTGAATCTAATGTTGTAAAATTGTACAATGATAACTGCGAAAATTAAACAAATGACAACACTGTTATAAACAAAAAGGTGTATAGAAATAAATGAAAGTAAGGAGAGACGAATAGATACAAACAAAACAAATCGTAAATCAAAGAATGGAAAAAAAACGAAAACAACACTAACACATCTCGTCACAGCTAAGAAAAAAAAAACTGAAAAGTAGCAACACAGGTTGCTCGCAATTTCCAATGGGGAAATATGCGTATCCTACAGAAAACGCTCACGATAGAACCTCTATCACGTGGTATTTTCTATCGGAGTCTCCTTACCCAACCAGCCCGCTGAAATACACACTAAATAAACATGTAAACAAAAACATGTATACAAAAACAAGCATGGCATATATAAATAAACAATATGTAGAATGTGTATAGATCTGCTTACTCGTAGCAAGCAAGAGGACATGCACACCATCATAGCTGACAGACGCTGGAGCTGGGTTGGTCATGTCCTCAGAAGAGACCCCGATGCCATCACAAGAACAGCTATGTTTTGGACCCCTGAAGGAAAGCGAAAGAGAGGCCGACCAAAAACAACTTGGCGGAGGACTGTGGAGGCTGAGATGCAAATAATGAACCAGAGTTGGGGCACTGTACGAAGGATGGCCACCAACCGTGCAAAGTGGAATCAATTTGTTGTTGCCCTACAAGACGCCACTAGGCGTGATGGCCTCTGACTGCTTTGACGGTCGGTGGTTAAGGATCGAAGAAGAAGAAGAATGTGTATAGAGGAAGGCTCAGCTTTACACAAAATAAAGGCACAGTTAAAACACTAAAACCGGCCACTTATCTTTTAGCACACTCCTCAATAGCCGCAAAGATGCAATATAATGCGGTACTACTGTCAACAACAATGGTAGACGATCCACCGTTGAAGGTCACCGTAACTTCATAACAGGCAGTGGTCTCCAAAGTGTAGCTACAAAAATCATACTCGACACCAGTTGAAACTAGAAAATCCAACGTCGATATGTTTGTAGAATGTAGTGTAAACAACCAGCGGTACTGTTTACGTTCTTAAGTTGACAGGTAACGATGTGACTTGATAGCTCAGAATGTAGTGTAAACAACCAGCGGTACTGTTTACAATCTTGGGTTGACAGGTAATGATGTGACTTGATAGCCCAGATATATTGAAATCTTTTGCAGAACTCCAGAAATGTATAACAATGTCACTTCAATTCCGTAGCAGTTGTGGTCCATGTAGCAGTAACACAAAAATGCCAACGCCAGTGTTTATGTGAGTCAGCTCAGTTGTTGACCTATTTGCCACTGTCTTGAAAATGTAGAAAACCCACAAATCTGGTCCACCATAAATGTAACCGCCTGTTTTGTAACGGCCACCATAAATGTAACGTACTGTTTATGCGTGATGTGAAAGCTGGCAGAGTGAACGTGTCGTTTATCACCTGGACTGTGTAAGGTTGTGGTGTCGATGTAGGTCACCAGAAATGTAACGGCCAGGAATGTAACGGCCACCAGAGTGAGGCACTGCCAGGGGTACTATGGTCACTCACAGTAAACAGCGTACATGTTGTAGATCTGTGATATTGGTATTATGATGTGCTGAGTGTGGGTGTAGACGAAAACACGAATGCTTGAGGCTCTTAGTAAAGTCAATAATGCACCCATACACTCACATGCAGTAGTCAATGATGAATTGAAGACTGCTGGCACATTTCAAACATTTATTTACGAAACTGACAGTAGCATCAATAGGACAGTCAAATCGACGAGATCAAGGACTTCACATAGATAATAAATGACTGTTAAATGTCTGGTAATCAAAGGCTTGCATCATACATCAACTAGGACATACCCAAACATCATCTGTCCTAATGTTACAGTTTATAATGTAGCTTCCGTACTATTGACTCAGCGCGTCAGGTACTTAATTAGCTCTGTCGTCCAACAAACGAGCTCCTAAATTGCGTAGCAATAATACTTAAGGCTGTTATTCAACTGGCATAGCCCGCCAGATATATTTCCTCTTGCTGAAAATATTGGCCGTAATACAGGGCCTCAATATGTAGACAGCTGTGTATCCTTTGTTAGCAGGCACGATTAAACCATGCTAAACATATATATATATATATATATATATATATATATATATATATATATATATATATATATATATATATATATATATATATATATATATATATATATATATATATATATATATATATATATATATATATATATATATATATATATATATATATATATAATATATATATATATATATATATATATATATATATATATATATATATATATATATATATATATATATATATATATATATATATATATATATAATATATATATATATATATATATATATATATATATATATATATATATATAT